>PVHP010009689.1:0-49761 GCA_004024765.1 Zapus hudsonius
GGCAGGAAGGTGTGCCAAACACTGGCAAGGGGAAGCTGGCTTATAACCCCCATAAGCCCGCCCCTGACAACACAGCTTCATCGAGGTTGTAAAACCCAAACTGCCATCAGCTGAGGATCGATCTATCAGAACACATTCATTTGTTTGTGGGGGATACCTGGATCAAACCATGACACTATTGTTAGAGAAAAGTTTTTTCCAAAATGAATTCATTGTTAAAGACTCAGAAACTTGCTTAGATGAAATTAGGGTCACAAGTACCCACTTTATCCTTGTGCTTCTAGATGGAATTAAAATCATAGCTATGTGATTGAGGTTGAGATGTGGGTCCTTGGCCTGGATCTTTAATGGTGGGAGATTCAAAAGAGAAGACGTGAAAGGCAATGACCTTAGTCACCACTATAATTATTGACACTATGAATTATATAGTTGTAAGTACCAACATAAATCACTAGTTAACTTTTTTACTAAGAAAGTAACACATTTTTGCTTAATTAACATATTTAATTTCTTATTGTTAATTTTAAAAATGTAGTTTAAAAATTCCTGACAAAAAATATCTGTTATCTTGATATTCATTTTTGCTTTACGATTTCCATCACTGGAACAAAGAAATTCCTGATGTTAACATTGGTGGCTGTTTTTCATGCTAATTGCTTTTCTATTCTTTTTTTTTACATTCATGCAAAGTTTTATTTCTTTTTTAAATTTTTTAAAATTATTTTTATACTTATTGCCCAAAATTAGATACATTATCAAGTAAATATTGTGTTATATTCCCATTCCCCTCCCCCCTGTCCCCAAATCCTCCTCAATGGGCACACTGAATCAAAACATGTGGCAAGGGGTTGTGGATAGCACAGGAGGCCACAAGATTGCCCCCCACCTTTATGAATTATAGCTGAGGGGGTAATGTCTCTGGGTAATCTCTCCCACCATGGCTCTCACAATCTTTCCACCTTTTTTTCGCTCAGTTCCCTGAGTCATGGTGGGTGAGTTTTAAGTCTGTTTCATTGTTGTTTTTGTGACCTTAAGAGTCTCTATGCTTCTACCTTAAATTGTGTTGGAAGTCGTTGGTGTCTGTCTCGCTGACTTAACCTGGGATGACTGACTGGCTGAGGTTATAGGTCTCTTTCTTGCCCCACCACTGTCTCAAGTGTTTCTCTTGGGGCCTTCATGATAGGCCTGGGGTGGTTCATCTCTTGCTGGATTATCTGCTCCCTGTCTCTGGCATAGAAACATTGTACTCTATGCTACTGCTGAGGAAGCTCCAGTCAGGATAAGCATTCTTCTTTTTTCATGGACTGTCCTTCACATCTGCATCCCTTTACCAGGCTTCTTGAACTTATCTTCCCCTTGCTCACACACTGGTCACTGTCAGTCGTGGGTCACTGCCTTCTTAACCTTGTATGTCACCTGCTTAAAGCTGCACATTCTCACTTCTTATTTGATGAAATTTAAAGGTATAATCAGGCCTTCTCCTTCCTGTTCTTTCTGTCGCTCACAATGTCCAATGGAGGTGCTCATTCTCACTCTCAAGCTCTGTCTTAGTGCTTAGGTGGTAACTGGAGGTACTTAGAAACCAAAGGAACAGCCAGGATTTTCTCAATAGCTCTGGCACAATGTGCCAGAAATACCTTTGGCCTAGTTTTAGTGATATACCTAATTTTTGTATAACCACTCTGGTCATCCTTCCAGGCACAGAAGGGCAAATTGTCCAGCATTGAATCCATAGAATGAGGGCGGAAGGGAAACTTGCTGGGTGCTCACCCCTACAGCCTCTCCATTTCTCCCTAACAGCTGACTTATTTTACACATCACATTCCAAGTGTAGTCAAAAGTGACCTCTGGTGCCCAAGTGCCAAGCCTCTAACCCCAGACTTCTGCATATAAAAGAGAATGTATCCTTTTCAACAATTATTATTGAAAAGATGCACTCTAAGGTCAAAAGCAACCAGAAAGACAATTCCCTGTCTTTCTAAAAGAATACTTTTCTTCTGTGATACTTTATTTGCCCAAGAGCACAAGTCCATAATATAGTGATCGTCATTTATTTTTAAAATGTGTATTATCACACAAGAATGCTTTTAGTGTTTGAGCATTTGTTATGGTTTGGAAATTAAATGATCATGAAAAGTTCATATGTTAAAGTCTTAAAAAGAAAGTTGCCAAGAAACTAGGTACTAAAACTTATGAAATCATAAAAAAGCTTTTTTTAAGAAAAAAATTAAGTTGTTGTTCTTAGTATTTTGTCACAGCAAAAGAAAACTGTCTGATGTTTTATCGTTGTGTTTCAAAATTAAGCGAATCCCAATAATACTCTTTTAAGAACTTAAAAATTAGCTTTATGATGGTTAATCTTGCTTCCATGATGTATTTGTATTTCTCTCTTTGATTTCTTTTAGCTTACACCTCCTTTGTACAACATTACCAAGATGGAAGTTCCAACAGCAATGTGGAGTGGTGGACAGGATGTGGTGGCAGATAATAAGGACACTGAAAATTTACTCCCTAAAGTTGCCAACCTTATTTATTACAAGTTGATTCCACACTACAATCACATGGATTTCTACCTTGGGAAGGATGCACCCCAGGAAGTTTACCAAGATCTAATTCAGTTGATGAAAGGATGTTTTAAAAATTAAATATATTCCCTTTCTGCAAGCAAATGGAATTTTACTGTAGTATTAAAGCAAGAGGACCCTAAGGTGACTCCCATTGAATGTCATGTTGTACTGTTCCTTCCCCTTGTCATAAGTGGTAGATGTCATACTCCTGGTTAGGTTATTCTATTTGGCAGCATTGCTGGAATGCCATTCTCCAGATGTGTGGATCGACCTAACAGACTAGAGCAAGAGCTACACCTTGTTGTCTTGATAACAGAAACAGGTGGATTGAGGATATCCACATTGCAAGGCATAGTGTTTGATTTCTAGGATCTAAATGTGGCCTCCAACAAATAACAGGTGAAACAGAAACTTAAGTCAATCTGCAGACAAAAGAAAATGATCTGCTTAAAATCTGTTTGAATGTGGAAGCCATTCTTTTGTAGTAAAACCCTCCATTGTGAAAACAGCCCTTATTGCAGTCTGTGAGACTTTGAGGAAGGAACTTCAGGTATTCCATGTGTGGTCTTCTGACCTCAGAAACACTGACCTAATAATGTGCATGGCTTTAAAATGTTCAATGTTTACAAATCTATTATCAGCAACAATAAACTGCAACTATTACTCATTATTGTCAAGATATACTCGTTTAACAAATGTAATGTTTAATTGATTCTGTTAATTCTATTTTTAATTCTATTTATTTTATACCATCATGTATAAGGCTATACATCTTATAATTGAGTAAGGCTCTATCCTATATAGCATTATATTTATTATAGTATAGCATATAATATGTAGTATTATGCAGTTTCTTTGCTTAAAAGCTTGACACACACTACTATTTAGCTCACTTACTTCCCTTTGGCCAAATAATCTCACTTGAGCATTTGTTTTGTGAATCATTAGACTGACTCACTCAATATTTACTTTTATGGGAAAAAAGCCTTTCTTTTTCTTATACTCCTAAAGTATTTTTCTGAGAATAGAATTTAGGTCTCCACATTTTGTATTTTATTGTTATATTTCTGTGCTTTAAAAGGCTACCATCTGGCATAATGTCTAATATAAGTCTTTGTACTTCATATTTGCTTCTGGTAGCTTCTGCAGATCTGATCCTGGCAAGCCATGGTATAGCCTGGATGTATGTCCTGCTTGCACTTTCAGCGACATGGGCTTCTTGATTTATGGTTTTCCTCAAAATAGGTTTCAGGCCATGATTTCTTGAGTTATGAAGCCCTACTTTTCTAGATCTCTGAGGTCACTGATGCTGTGGCTTTTCTCTGGGAGCTTCATTTTTAATAATAGCTTCTGGTCTCACCTCCTCAGAGTCATAGGAAGTCTTCCTTTGGCCTTAGCTAAACTGCTACAATTAGAGATGATGCATTTTACCTTAAACACAGTGTTTTCATCTCTGAAATCCCACTTGTGTGTTTGACTGTATCTAATTTCTTTCCTCCATAATGTCATGGTGGTTTTTTAATCTCCAATGCAGTGGTTACATCTTAATATGCATTGTATCATGCCTTTTACTCATGCAATTAGCTGTCACTTATGGTTATGCTCTACAAGTTTCTGTTTTCCCCAGTTAAGGGCCCTGCTGCATGGTATGCTTAATAATTTTTACTGAATGTCACACATTGAGTTTCTCATTTCCGAGTTTTATTTTATTTCTTTAAATATGTTTTGGAAAAATTTTTAATCATTTATTTACAGCAAAGTGTGTTTTCACTTATTTTGACTTATTTTGTATTTCGTTAAGAACAATTTTATACTTGGGAGACTCAAAACTTAGTAAAGTGCTGAGAATAAAATGATTTGCCCAGAGCTAGATGAGACATCTATATCACCCACAGCAAAGCTCAAGAAACACTGCAGAAGAGGGGGGAAGGTGAACCTAAGACCCAGAGGATGGGGAGGGAGAAGTGTTATGAAATGCTGTCTTCTGGACATGAAGTGCCTTTTGCATTCATGACTTCACAGTGACTATCTTTACCTGAACCAGATCTGTACAATGTTGAGTCCATCAACATTCCATTATAGGTGGAGTGGAGGGGGAGAAAATTACATCAAAGAAGCATAGGAACTACTTAGAAGAAAGTGTACAGTGGAAAAGGGGAAGGGAGAGGGGTAAGAGAATGTAATGGGAGGGAAATATGATCAAAACGAATTATTGCAAGTGTGAAAATAAAAGTAAAAATAAAACTGATTTTAAAATAAAACTGATTTTAAAAATTAAGAATACATCTAGACTGTGCTTGCGAGTTCTCCCTGCTGCTGGGGAGGCATATACCCTCTGGGGTCTCTGTGAATGCTCCATGTGTTCAGGGGAAGTTCTCCCTGCTACTGAGTGTTCAGGAAGATCTCACCTTCCTTACTGCAAATTCTAATGTCTATCCATTCATGGTTTACATACTAGGAATTATTTTGTTTACACTTGTGTGATCATTCCTTCTTTGTTAAAAATTTCTTTCTTTTCTTTCTAAATGGATTTTACCATTGATGATGCATATTGTAATTTCGCCCAAGGTTCAATGATTCTTCATAGTTTGTAAACTTCTCTCTGCATTGATCCCTTTCCTGACCTACAGCATTCATTATCCCCATCTTTCCTGAATTTTAATTCCATTCTCCTGAAGCCAAGAAGACCACTGTTTAGGTTCTCTTATCACTGTAGAAACTGATATGTTGGTGGCAGGCAGAAAGTCAGGGTTGTCACAAAGCTCAAATTATTCTTTTTCTTCTTCTCAGGGATCAGCCATATTGAAAAATGTTCAGCATTTTGGTTCCAATTTGTAGTTTCTGTGTTAAGATGGCAATGCCAAAAGCTGTTATTACTCCAAGGCCAAAGGAAAGCTCAATATTCTCATAAAACATTGTATCATAAGTTAATACAAAACCAGTATAACTTGATATATGAAATATAGCTTGAAGATAACATTAAGATTATTTAAATTCATCTCGATATACAATGTAGTATTCTCTCTCACACTCAATTCTGAGATAATGTAACCATTAGGCTTTAGGTATGAGTATATTTTGTCAGGGTTTAGTGACTTAGCCTAATTATGTCTTGAAACAGTCTAATCATATCCTGGAATACTGAACCATTTAGTATGTTCACTGCATCATAGTTTCCTTGTGAAAGTTCATCTATTTGAATTCTGGTTCCTCTAACTATAAGCTTTTCTACTTACCTATGTTTCTCTTACTTTCTGAAGTAGTGTTTTCATCGTGAAAGAATAGCCTTCTGTAACCTATGACACTATATGCTCTTTATTTCATCCAATCAAAGCCTTAACTCCTCAATCCTCCAGTGTGATTATAACTTGGTTTCCAGTACCAGATATGAGTTCTGTCCCACTGAGTGGGCCTCATGTCTAATTAGAGAGCAGCTGGTGACCTGCAGAGGTTGCATTCCACTACTGCACACGTGTGTACTTCTTAAATGGATGGTTGATTTCATAGTCTGTAGAGTCTCCTGCTAATTCATGTTGTTGGTGAGTGTTTTCCTCCAGGGGGTCCCATAGGGATTTTAAGCATCATGAGGACTAGAACCACGTGGAAGCTAGTTCCCCTTTCAGTTCAGGCATGATATAACAATGTCCTAGGACTGCAGCCAGTGGTGTCCATAATAGGACACCATTGAATGAATTTTTCCAATTCCATAAATTTTTCTAGAAATTTAATTATTTCATTACTTCTTACTGCTGAGTAGAATTCCATTGTGTATATGTACAACATCTTCATTATTCATTCATCAGCTGATGGGCATCTGGGCTGATTCCAATTCCTAGCTATTGTGAATAGAGCAGCAACAAACATAGCTGAGCCAGTATTTCTGTAGTAAAGAGAGAGTCTTTAGGTATATGCCCAGGACTGGTATAGTTGGGTCAAATGGTAGATTTATTTTCATCTTTTTTAAGAGTCTCCATACTGATTTCCATAGTGGTTGTATCAGTTTGCATTCACACCAAGAGTGGATGAGGGTTCTGCTTTCCCCACATCCTAACCAATATTTGTTTGAGATGAAATTTCAGAGTCCTTTGGATTTGCATTTCTCTGATGAATAAAGATATGGAGCATCTCTTTAAGTATGTAATAGCCATTTGTATTTCATCCTTTGAGAATTCTCTGTTCAATTTTCTGTACCATTTTTAATTAGGTTGTTTGATTATTTCATTTTTAGTTAAGCTTTTTAGTTAATCTAGATTTTAGAGCTTTGTTGGAGGTATAGCAGGAAAAGATATTCTCCACTCCATGAGATGTCTATTGACTCTGTTAGTTGTTTGCTTTTCTGTACAGTAGCTTGTTAGTTTCATGAGGTTCCATTGGTTGAGTGTTGATCTAATTCCCTGTGCTGCTCAAGTCTTAATCAGGAAGTCTTTGCCTACGCCTGTATCATGGAGTGTTCTCCTTGCTTTGATTCTAGTTGTTTTAGAGTTTCTGGTCTTATATTGAGGTGCTTTATCTATTTAGAGTTGACTCTTGTGCAGTGTGAGAGCAGTGAGTCTAATTTAATTCTTCTACATGTGGTTATCCAATTTCTCCAGCACCATTAAAGATGCTTTCTTCTCTCCAGTGTGTATTTTGGGCCCCTTTGTCAAAGATCAGGTAGCTGAAGTTGCTTGGATTTAGAGATAGGCCTTCTAATCTATTGATTTGTGTGTCTGTTTTTGTGCCAGTACCATGCTGTTTTAGTTACTATTGCTTTGGAGTATATCTTGAAATCAGGTATGGTGACACCTCCAGATGTGTTTCTTTTGTTGAGGATATTTTTGGCTATCTGAGGCCTTCTGATCTTCCATATGAATTTTAAGACTATTTTATCTATTTTTGTGAAGAATGTTACTGAAATTTTCATTGGAATTGCATTGAGTATATATAATGTTTTTGGTAGGATGTCCATTTTTATAATATTAATTCTTCCTATCCATGAGCATAGAAAGTCTTTCTCTCTTCTTGTCTCCACCTCAGTTTCTACCTTCATTGTTTTTATGGGTTTTTTCTTTTTTGTATAGGCCTTTCACTTCCTTGGTTACTGATATTCAAGGGTATTTAAATTTTTGAGGCCATTGAAAATGGGATTGCATCATAAATCTCTTTTTCCATGTATTTCTCTTTTGTGTATAGCAAGGCTACTGATTTTTGTGTAATGATTTTGTATCCTGCCACTTTACTGAAAGAATTTATCATCTTTAGGAATTTTTTTGGTGGAGTCTTTTGGGACACTTGTATATAAAATCATGTCATCTGCAAATAGGGCTAGTTTGAGTTCTTCTTTACCAATTTGAATCCCTTTTATTTGTTTCCTTTGTCTTATTACTTCAGCTAAGACTTCAAGTACTATGTTGAAAAGCATCACCTGACTTGTTCCAGACTTTTATGGGAATGCTTTGAGTTTTTTCCCATTCAGTGTTTTCTGAGTCTTGTGTGCTTTATAAATAGCCTTTTTTATATTTTAATATGGTTCTTCCATCCCTAGCGTTTTAATCATGAAGGGGTGTTGTATTTTGTCAAAGGCCATTTCTGTATCTTTTGAATTAATCTCATCTGTGTTTAAGTTAATTTATGTGGTGAATTACATTTATTGGTTTCCATATGTTGAACCATCACTGCATGTCTGGAATGAAACCCTCTTGTTGAGATGGATGATGTTTGTGATGTGTTCTTGGATTCAATTTGCAAGGATTTTATTGAGAATTTTTCCATGTAAGTTCATTAGAGATATCAGACTATAATTTTTTTTTGTTTTGTTTTGTCTCTGTCTGGTTTAGGTAGTATGCTAATGCTAACTTCATAGAAGAAGTTTAGAAGCCTTCCCTCTTTTTCAGTTATTCAAAATAATTTGAAAAGAAGTAGTTATAGCTCTTGATTAGAGGCTTTGTAGAGCTCAGCAGGGAATCCATCTGGATCTGGACTGTTTTGTTAGGAGATTTTTAATTACTTTTTTTCAATTTTGTTAGAAGTACTTGATTTATTTAGAAAGCCTGTCTATTCTAGATTTAGTGTGTAAGGTGATATAAGTCAAGCAATTTATCCATTTCTTCCAGGTTTTCCAGTTTTGCAATATGCCCCGATGACTCTTTCAATTTCATTGGTGTCAGTTGTGACAGCTCCATTTTCATTTCTAATTGTGTTCATTTGAGTCTTCTCTTTTTTTTCTTTTAATCAATTTGGCAGTGGTTTATCAATCTTGTTAACTTTTTTGAAGAGCCAGCTCTTTGTTTCATCAATTTTTCATTTTATTTCTAATTTGATTTTTGCCTGATCTTGACATTTCTTTCCATCTGATACTTTTGGGCTTAGACTATTCTTGTCTTTCCAATGCCTTAAAATGGATATTTAAGTTATTTATTTGAGATCTCTCTGTTTTTGGAATGTAGGCTTTGGGTGCTATAAGCTTTCCTCTTACAAGTGCCTTCATTTTGTTCCATAAGTTTGTTGTATTGTGTTTTCCTTGTCATTCAGTTTGATAAATTTATTGATTTCCTTTCTTACTTCTTCAACAGGCCATTCATTGTTTTAATGTGCTTTGTTCAGTCCCCAGGATTTGGTGTGTTTTCTGTTATTGTTGTTGTTGATTTTGTAGTTTTAATATATTGTGTTAGATATAATATAGGAAATTATGTCAGTTTTTCTGTATTTGTGGAGACATGTTTTATGCCTTAATATATGGTCTATTTTGAAGAAGAAGGTTCCATGAGCTGCTGAAAAGAATGTGTATTCAGTAGAATTAGAGTGGAATGTTTTATAGATGTCTGTTAAGTCCATTTGATCTATGGTGCTGTTTAGCTCCATTGTTTATTTATTTCCTGCTTAGAGGAGCTGTCTATTGACCATGGTGCGCTGTTAAAGTCACCTACTATTATTGTATTGGGATTTATATCTGTTTTATTGTCTAGTAAATTTTGCTTTCTAAAATTAGGTTCCCCTGTGTTTGGTGCTTACTAGTCTATGATTGCAATATCTTCTTGTTGAACTTTTACCTTAATCTGCATGAGGTAGCCTTCTTTGTCTCTTTAGATTACTTTTGCTATAAAGTCAATTTTGTCAGAGAACTGTACAGCTACTCCTGCTTGTTTCATGTCCCCATTTGCTTGGAAAACCTTTTTCCATCCTTTCACCCTGAGGTGGTGTTTATCTTTAATTGTAAGGTGGGTTTCTTGTAGACAGCAAATGGATGGATCCAGCTTTCTGATCCAGACAGTTAACCTATGTCTTTTGATTGAAGAGTTGAGCCCATTAATGTTCACAGTTATAATTGTGAGGTGTATGAATCCCTGTCATGTTGAAAGTTTTGTTGACTTTGGTGTTTTCTTGGTCTTTGGATGCTTTATGTCCATTGCAGTTTTGATTGTTTCTTTTTATCTCCTTGTGTGCATGTTGGTTCAACTCCTGCATGTGGAGTAGTGCATTCAGTGTTCTCTGGAGAGCTGGCTTGGTTCTCATGAATTTGTAAAGCTGATTTGTATTGTGAAAGGTTTTTTTTTTCCTTTAAGCTCTACTATGAGGGATAATTTTGCTGGATATAATATTTTGAGGTTGGCAGCCATGATCTTTTAGCTTTTGACATACCATTCCACATTCTTCTGCCTTAAAGAGTTTCCGTTAAAAAGTCAGATGTAATTCTGATGAGCTTTCCTCTGTATTTAATGAGCTGCTTTTTTTAATTACAGCTCTTAGTATCCTCCCTTTGTTTTCTGTGTTTAGTGTTTTGATTATTATGCAAATTAGGGTGTCTCTTCTCTTGTTCTATTTGGTATTCTTCATGTACCTCAATCAGCCCCTTTTGTGTAAGGCTAGGAAAATTTTCTTCAATAATGTTGACCTAATTTCTATGCTCTTGGCATTTAATGCTTCCCCTTCCAATATGCCTGTGATTAGAAGATTTGGTCTTTTGAGGGTGTCCCAATGTTCCCTTCTGTTCTGTTCAAACAATCTTTGGAACTTGACAATGTTTTTGGAGTCCCAATCTAATTCGTCTGTCTTGTCCTTGCAAACTTCGGTGTTCCAAAATTTTATCCTCCATGTGGCCAATTCTTTTGGTGAGGCTTTCTTAGGATCCTTTTCAAAGGGTTCTTTCATTTCTGCTTTCTGTGGTGTTTTTCTTCAGCATTACCATCTCTTGCTTGAATTCTGTTTTCATTTCTTGATTTGGCCTTTTTTTAATTATCTCTTGGAATTAGTTCTTGCATATGGATATGTCCTCATTGAGCTTTTCCCATGGGCCTATAAGCTTATTTATTTATTTATTTATTTATTTATTTATTTATTTATTTATTTATTTGATTCTCTTCAAATTCCTTCAGCCTTCTCTTAATTCCTTTTTGAATTACTTCAATTCCATAAAGCTATCTATGGAGAACTGTTTCCTGATTCTCTTTGCTTTCCTTTATCCAAAGACTAAGTTGCTCTTGTTGATTATCTTCCATTTCCTTTATCCATCCTTTGAACTCATTTTGCTGCCTTTCTTCCAATTCACTGAACCTTCCTTAGATTTATAGTTTGAATTCCTTTTATTATATAATTTGAATTCTTTCTGCCAAATTTCCTCCATCTCCTTCAGCCATTCTTAGAGTTCCTATTTGATTACTCTTTGCCCATTTTTCCCCCAATCAGCCAGCCATTTGTTCATTGTTTCATTAAGGTTGTTTAAAATCCTTGTCAAAATTTAATTTTGAGCTTCTATGTTTTTAGTTTCCTCTAAGCTCTCATTGGAGGTTTCCATTGTGGGACTACTTAGTCTTGGTGGGGATCCTTCTGCTGGGTGCTGTGATGTATTTGATTTGTGTTGTGGTCTGCCCATCCTGAGATCAGTTTTCTCACTTAGGGTGCAGCAATAGCAGCTCTTGTATAGCCTGCCTTGGATTGCCTGCTCTAAATTGATCACGGTGGGGGTGGAATGTAAGACACTGGATTGGGGTGTGCTTGTTTTAGCCTGAAAAAGATCTACTTTGTGTATGCCATTTCCTGGCAAATCTGTATAGAACCTTGGAGGCCTGCTCACTTCCTGGCAAATTTGCATAGAATCTTGGAAGACCTGATTTGCCTAGTAACCAGGCTGTGTGCTGATCTTCCAAATTTATTCCATCTGGCTTTTGGAGTAAGGTCATCTCTAATCTTTCCCTGGGGGCAGGAGCCAGAACAGTTGCCTATGCTTCAACACTTCTTTAGGAAAAAAAAATTGGGGGGGGGGGGTGACAGGAGTTTTTGCAAGATTGGTGTGAGAAGTAGAACCCAAGTTCATTGCTGACCTCAGTGCTCAGCTCTGTTTCACAGTGCTTTTCTGCTCTGCTCCTCTCAGACCTTCATTTGACTTGTTCTCTCCCAGGCAGGTGCCCTCAAATGGCATCTATCCCTAATGAGCAACTGAGCACTCATCCCTGTCTCCCATGACCCAAAAGTTTATTTATTTATTTATTTATTTATTTATTTATTTATTTGGCTTCCTTATAAGAAAGGGAGTATATGTCATTCTGTGTCATGCATATTTTAATATGATGTCTTCCAGTGCCAGTCCTTTTTTTTCTACCAAATACAATATTTCATTCTCTCTATGGCTATATAATGCTCTATTGTGTGACTTGTATCTTGTATTTTCTTTGGCTTGATTCATAGCATAACAATAATGAAGAATGCTGCAACATGAGCAAGGAGAAATCCCTTCATATGCTGACATAATTTCTTTTGCATATATATCCTGAAGTCATATAGCTGGATCATATTGTAATTCTGTTTACAGTTTTTAGAAGGGCCATAATGTTTCCCATAGGAGCTTTACTAATTTACTTTCCCACAAACATTGAATAAATATGTGCTCTTTTTCCTTCCCACCATGACTAGAAATCAGCTTATAGGAGGAAAGGTTTTATTTTGGCTTACAGACTTGAGGGGAGGCTTCATAATGACAGGTAAAACTGTGGCATGAGCAGAGGATGTACATCATCATCTCCTGGCCAACATCAGGTGGACAATAGCAGCAGGAGAGTATACCAAACACTGTCAAGAGGAAGCTGGCCTTACATAGATACTGGGAAATCAAACCCGTGCCTAAAGGCTTTGCAAACAAGTGCCTTTAGCCACTGAGCAATCATCCCAGTTAGTCCTTCATTATTTTTATTGTCTTATTTTTCTTTTCAATTTCATTAATCTCAGCCTTGATCCTTGATTCTTCTTTCTCCGGTGTTCTCCCATAGTTATTCACCTCAGTATGCAACTGCACTCCTGTCACATGGTTTTGCTCCCTGGAGGACCTCATGAAAGCTAGGTTCCTCTACTCTGCCGTTTTCCCTCTTCTCCCCCAGCAGGGGAAACGTTCTCAGACCCGTTTTTATCCTTGGCATCAGGATTTTCCCACAATGTCTACCTTAAACTAAATGAAGTCTAATAGAAATTAATCCAAAAAAATGAATTTAGAGGATTTTTTCTTTCAATTGGTATCTTAAGAAAATTCCTTTTTGATCAATAACTTATTTTCAAGCTGAATAAAGTGACACATTCTCAAAATCCCAACATTTGGGTGTTTGAGACGTGAGGATTATAAAAAGTTTAAAGTTAGCCTTTGGCTACATAATGAGTCCAAAGCTAGCCTGATTTATATAACAAGTTCCTATGTTAGGAAAAAATTTTAAAGCAGAAAATAAGAATAATTTTTTTCAATAGCATTTTCAAGATATTTTACCATCACTGTCACCAGTCATATTGATTTAATGTTTCAAATATGAATTTGCATATTATTCAAAGATTTGGACACTGCCACCTTCTAGAAGAGAGAAAACTTCAAATTGGATCTGTTTTAAATTCTATTACAATCCTCCCTTTCACAAGATTTGAGGAATCAGATATCTCCTAAGTGATTCCTTAGTAATGGTGTGCCTTTGAAATCTCAGGCAAGGATTTCTAACAACTTGTGAAAGTAATGATTTTAAGTTTTAAATTTTGACTTCCATGTGTCATTGGCTGGAGAAAAGGGATAAAATAAGGAAAGTGTGGTCCTTAGCTTTATCACTTACAACAACTTTAATCCCAAGTATAGTAATAAAAGCAACATTATTTAGCACTTATACTGTGTCCAAACCATGATAAAGTAATTTAGATCAAATATTTGAGAATTAGCATCAAAACTGTGACTTAATTCCTGGTATATCTAAATCCGAAGCCAGGATCTTAACATTTGTAGTATCTCTCATCACACACAGTTGCCTCTGCTTCAATCCTTATTCAATCCTTAAACAAAACATTGTGACAGCCCCTAAAAGATTGCTGTAATTAAGTAATCTCAGATCACCTACTAGTAGAGGAATTCTAGGGATCTGCACAGTGAGCAATAACAGAATGAGGATAGATTTAAAGTGAATACAGATACTATGACAAAATGTCACAAGCCCATAGAGAAAGGGAGTGGCTACATCAACAGAGGCTGGGAATGAACTTGGCAATATGAGGACAGAATAGGAGTGTACATATATATGTAAAGTAGGATACATAAGTTCTGAGTCAAATCAGATGGGAAGAGAGCAGGGGCTGGTCTGCCAGCCTGTTTGGTTTTTATCTGACAAATCTATCAACTGGTGCTGGGCAGGTATGGGTTTTCCATGGCCACAAACATCTAAGATAGCTGCAGTTATCTATTTAAAACTGCCTATTGCGAGTCCCCTTGGTGAAGCTTTGCCCTGCATTTCTGGCAAACTAACCCCCCCATCCTTCTATACATTCTTTATTACTGTGAGACTCTGGAAAATTCATTTGTTTAGAGTTTTAAAAAAATATTTTATTCGTTTTTTTTTTTTTAATTTACTGTCCATAATGAGTTACAACATTTAGTGGGCAAACAATGAGTTGTTATCGCCAATTCCCCGCTGCCCTCCCCTCCCCCCTCCATGGGTCATCTGGATCAGTCCTTGTGACAGGGGACCATGGATAGCCTAGTATTCAGCCAGGTTCTCCTGGCCATGCCTCTGGATAATCTCCCCCACCACGGCTCTCACAATCTTTCCGCCCCCTCTTCCGCATAGTTCCCTGAGTCGTGGTGGATGAGTGTTAAGGCTGCTTTAAGGTTGTGAGCTTAGGGGTCTTTGTGTCGAAATCATTGGTTTCTGTCTCACTGGCTTATCCTGTGTTGATTTAATGGTTGTGGCTGTGGGTCACTTGTTCATCCCGACATTCTCTGTGGGGTTCCATATGGATCCTCCACAGTATGGTAGGTTTAGATGGGCCCCAGCTCTCTCGCTGCATCCTGAAAAATACAAACACAATCTGCATCAGAGAGTGAGATCAGTGTAGGTTAACAAATATACACAAATCTGGATTACCTAGATTATATTTTTAGTAGCCTTCCCGTCAATCGCTCCCATAGTGCAACTTGTCTTGGGAGCCCAAAAGTACGGGATCTGGTGCCTATCGCCCTGAATCCCAAGTTCCAGACAAGGGGTCCCCCTCACTAAGTGGAAAATTGGCCGAATTTGGAAGCTATTGATTGTCTCCCCCAGGCCCAGGCTCCTCCATTACACAAGTGCTCCTTTCTTGGTTTGCTGTTCTCTTCCAGGAGGAGGTGTGGTCAGCCTACTCATGACCGCAGATTGTGTTTCATGCCAGTGGTCTCTGTTTACTCCAGCTGTTGTTGATCAGTTTCCCCTGGCAGCCAGTGTAGTGCCTTCCAGCACTACAATAACTGCCTTCTGGGGGCCAGATACCATTCCGGACGTTGAAGGGTCTTTCGATGCTGATTGATGGCATTCTGTGGTTTCTTCAGCAACAGGGTTTTGCCTCAGGCCTGGGGAGGGCACTCAAGAGCTTTGACAGAATTCTGTCTTGTTGTTGGAATCTCATGAGTCTCTTTGGTCAACAGCTCAGTGAGAGAAGGAACCAGTGGTTGGAACCAGGGGTTGTCAGGCTGATCTAATTATTCACAGGCTTAGACTCTCTCCCCTACTACTCATGGCCCCTCTTGCCAGGCGACGCTCACTACTTTCTCAATAGGTTACAGTATGCTCCTAAGGATTTTATAGTTTTGAACCTAATATGGTTTAATCCTCATTTGTTTTTATTCCTAGCAATGTTTTTTTTTTCTTACAAAATAGAAACACACACTTCTGCTTATTGCATACGCTGTGATGAAGATCAAATATGTATGTGAAACATATTTATAGACTATGACACAAGAAAACTGACCTATGTTTAATTCCTTTTTCTATCTTTATATCCATAGACAGATTATTTAATTCCTCTAATCCACATTTTCCCATCTCTTAAAGGAGCCTAATGCTAGCCCCCACTATGACTGGATTGCTGTAGGGTAATAGATTGAAACAACTGACTACAGGGACAGTTATATGGAAACAGGTCAATAAATATTATTACTTAAAAATTCCATGTAAAAACAACAGTTTAGTATATTTTCATCATGTCCATAATCCTATAAGAAATAGAATTCTTAATTTCTATAGGAATAAATTATACCAAGTTATTAAGTGATACACATGTAAAGTCATTATTATAAAATTATTTCTTTGCTTCCTGAGAGTTGGCTATATTTTATCTCAAATATATATGTTTTTTCAAGGTAGAGTCTCTCTCTAGCCCATGCTGACCTGGAATTCACTATGTGGTCTCAGGGTGGCCTCAAACTCACGGTGATCCTCCTGCCTCTGCCTCCCGAGTGCTGAGATTAAAGGTGTGTACCACTACACCAGGATCCTTAATGGTATTTTTAAAACATCTCTCATATTTAAAGCACTGAAAATGTTTCAGGGGGCCTGGGTATGTAGCTTGTGGTAGAATTGGACTGAAACATGTGAGGCCCTAAATTTGATACCTGGCACATCAAAGTAAAACAATTAAAATAAAATATTTGACAGATGCTAAGTGCTTTCTTATTTGATTCTCATAATAGCCCTAACACTGTTTTCCCCATTTTGCATATGAAGATAGGTGATGTTTGAATAATTCTTAACAAAGAAGCCGCTTTAATGCAAGGACCAGCACTCTTGATTAACTATGTCACCCTGCTTATCATAGGGTAATTTTCCAGTATAATCATATGAGCCAATCAGCTATCCTCCTGTACAGAGCTAATTATCTGCTAATATTTATCCAGTTCTGTGCTATCTGTTGCATGAAGAGAGATGTACAGAGAGTGTGAGTGGAAATATGATAATATTTGTAGATCTCCCATTCTTTTACAACTTCTATACAAGACACACATCTCATTTAGTCCTCCCAACAGTTTAGCAGTAAGATATTGGTATTTCCCTTGTATAGATAGAAACAAAGTACCAGGAATAACTAAGGAACGTGTAGTCAAACAACAAATCAAAAGCTGGTTGCTGTAGTTGCCAAGACCTTTTCTAAATGCTTGAGGGGTTGGGAGCTAGGTATGGATATAATTATAGATAGGTACGATAACAGGATATTATAATAGACACTAACAGACTACGTGAATGTTTTCATACAAACTATCATAGGTGCTAGTATCACTCAAGGCAAGAAAAGATAGAAGGCTGAAGGGTCAGAGAAGATGCCCCAAAAGAGCCAAAGGATAACCTGGGTTGTGAAGGGAACATTGGGGTGTCTACAGAAGGAAACCAAAGCAAAGAGATGAAGGTTGTCTGGTTTCCAAATGAACTTGACTGGGAGCCCTGCGTCTTGATGTAAGGGGCTGTGTCTCTTTCCTAACCCAAATGCCTTCCCTGAGTCAGTGATCCAAAAATCATTGAGAAGAGGATTCTCCCTCTTATGAAGCACTTGATTGAGTCTGATAGAAATTAGGTAATTATATGGCAAGTGATTAATAAAACTTTGGTAAATGCTCATTTCTCAAGCAGATCTTGGCATAAATAAGAGAACTGTAGGTGTGACCTTATGAATAAGATCTAATCTTTGTAGGCGAAGGCTGGCTGGTGAGGCACCAAAAAGTGTGGATGGCTTATTGTACTAACACAAAAAAGAATAAAAAAATCCTACCACAAAGGCAGATACAGATGGCCCAAGGAGGAGGATATCCAGCTGACTGGGGATGGGGAGGGGGGGCAACGGGGAATTGGGGATAACAACTCATGATTGGCCCACTAAACAATGTAACTCATTATGGGCAATAAAGAAAAAAAAATCCATAATCATTCAATGTCTCTGCTCCTTTCCACAAATGTCAATAGACTCAGGTCTTTGCATTAGCTTTGTAATAGCCTTATAAAAGTCTACAGTTCTCTTATGAACGGGCTAGGAGAATGGATTTTCAGATACAGTCTCTGAACTCTGGAATCTTGACATTTTTAGACTTGCAAGCTCCCAGTCTTTGTTCCCTATTGAGGTGTCTCTTATACACTAGCTTCACATTCCAAACAAGAGGGAAGAAAACACTATTCTCGCCCTCGCAAAACCCACAGAGTAATGAAACAGGCAGAGATACAAATATTTACTCCTCTACTCAGAAGTATCATTATGATCATGATACTTCCACTGCAAAGCAATGCACTCTCATGGGTGTGGTCAGGGAAGTCTGCAAGGACATGAAATTCTGACTGAGACCCACATCAACTACCAGGGGTAGGAGAGGCATTCAGATGTGAGGAGCTAGGCTTCTTGGAGAAACTTAAAGCAGCCCAGTGAGTCACAGAGTGGTATGAGATTTGCTTACAAAGGAAGGCAGAGCTTGGCTTTGAGCCCTTTCTAGTCACTTACAGGATTAGAGCCACTGAAGGGCTTTAATCTCAGGAGTGCTTAAATCAAACCGTAGTTTAAAATCATGACAAAAGAGCCAGGCGTGGTGGCGCACGCCTTTAATCCCAGCACTTGGGAGGCAGAGGTTGGAGGATCACCATGAGTTCAAGGCCACCCTGAGACTACATAGTAAATTCCAGGTCAGCCTGGGCTAGAGTGAGACCCTACCTTGAAAAACCCCCCAAAAAATAAAATAAAATAAAATCATGACAACAGCTATCTAGTGGAAGGGGCTTAGATGGCTGCAGGATTGAGGTGAGCTGTGAAAACAAGAGGGCAAATTATTTTATGACAAGGCTATTTAAGACACAAAACTAGCCAAGGATAACCATTCTTGGTTTTACAGCAGGAAACCAAACTTCTTTGAAGGATAACCAATGAATTTGTACCATTACCCATGGCCTCAAAGCAAAACCTCTCAAGAAAGCAGTTATGTATGGCCATTATTGTTTATGCAATCAACACTCTCAGAAGATTTAGATGCAGGAAACGGTCAAACATATAAGTGATGACATAATTTTAGTCATAGTTTATCAGTAAATGTTAACTAGCTAAAAAAAATACCAAACACTAATTAAGCACTTTCTGTGGAAAAGGGCAAATATCAAAAGCTATTTTCCTAAATTTATTAGCCTCACAAATAGAAGTGAATGTTATGCCATTGATACAGTATTATAACTATTTCTTCAAATATCTTTTATGCTGCACATTAAGAATGAAATCTCCATTGAAAAGCAGAAGCCCAGCACTGGAGTAAAAAGTTCAGGCTGAGAAGTTTGGTAGACAGATTTTCAAATCATGCTAAATGTGTGATATAAAATACAGGTGTGCCGTGAGCATTAAATGAAAAAATAATCTGCTTGAATTAAAATGTGAGAAGTGAAAAACAGCCGAGCACAAGTCAATTACTATAAAACTAGACAATCTAATATGAAGCCCCTACGTAGATGTGGCCATCAAGCCCTTAACATATGGGTATGGTATGGTGGCTCATGCCTGTAATCCCAGCATTTGAGAAGCTGAGGCAGAAGGTTTGCAGCTGCAGCTGAGGCTACAGAGTAAGTTCCAGATCAGTCTGGATTACAGAACAAGGCCCTGTCTGAAAAACAAAAAAGGAACAACCAAAGAGGGTGGATAATCCTGAAATGTGCAGAAAATGTAACGAACATCAGCTTGATTTCAAAATACAAGGGTAATAAGAATGGATAAAACCTTAGTTATAATGCTTATCACACCTTAAAATGACACTGTTTTAACATGTTGTTTTAAATAAAGATATTGGTAAAATTGATTTCACCTATGTCTTTAGATGTTTTAATGCGAGAGAAAATTTTATTTTTATTTTTTAAAATGTTTTATTCATTTTCAATCAAAGAAATACAGAGAGAGAGAGAGAGAGAGACAGAGAGACAGAGAGAGTGCACCAGGGCCACCACCTTGTAGGTCTGGCTTATGTGGGTCCTGGGGAATTGAACCCCAGACCTTAGGCACTGGAGGCAAGTGCCTTAACCACTGAGCCATCTCTCCAGCCCAAGAGAAAATTTTAATTGCTTATGTAGTTTATACTATTGTTTTTACTGTACAGTGCTGGTATAAAGAAAAAAATATGGTAATTCTCCCTTGTAGTAGTACCTAGGTTATTTATATAAAAATGAAGCATTCTGTACCTGCAAGAACTTGTAACTATATGGTGAGCTGAAACAGGGAGCAGCGGGTGGAAGCTGTGAGATCGTGCCATACAGTTTCTAGGAGTAACCAGAATTTGGAAGCTAAACATGCAAAAAAACCTGCTATCAAGTTGCAATTTTATCACATTATTATGCTATGAAATTTGTGAATAATGTTAACTTTGCGATTTATGAGTAATAATGTTAAATTTGTTAAAGCATAGAGCATGGTTGATTTTTTTTCCCTGTAACTTTCTTCTTTTCAGTTAAATTTGCTAGGTAATGTTAAGAAAAATTTCCTTTGAAATACAAGAACCAGGAGATATGGAAGCACTTATAACCAAGCTAGTAGTATATGAAAGTAAAATACTTAACACTGGCAAGTAATCAATCAATAATTAATAATATCTTCATTTTTAATAATAATGCTAGCATGCCTCAGTCATTAAGCTTACATTCTTGGTTTCCTAGATTGATTCATGTATTTACCCACTTAGCAAAGAGCTAGTGGTCAGAGAGGAAAGACATCAAAAAAAATTTACTTAGTTTTAAGGATGCTGGAAAGACGTAAAGGTGATTTATGAGCCAGTTCACAAAGTGGAATATTAACATGTGAAATACACAGAAACGTATAACAAAGAAGCAAGTATTACCTCCTTTTTTATCTTTTCCCCCATCACAATTTTATTTACCCACACAAAGGGCATGAAACTGTATCCAAAATCAAATTCGATCTGAATTCCTAGCTAATTGTTTTGTGTGTGTTTTCCTTTTGAGGGGGGAAAAAACCTCCATTTGAATATACCGCCTACCAGAATTCAAATACAAATGAGCTAAAGCAAATGCCATACATGAATCCTATGCATTAAGCAAGGTAAGCAGGTAAACCTGCTTGGAGGAGGAGATGGTATAATTTTCTTCTTCAATGGAATGGCCCTTCCTCTTCTCACAAAGCTTTGACCTTTGCCATAAGCACAGTCTCCCAGGACATGGATGTCACCAAAGGCAGCCACTGGCACTTTTGATAACTTCTCTTTAAATGTAAGTGATTTTTTTTCCATAAGAACCTTTTATTGGGATGGGTGTGTGTGTGCAAATAGCTTATTCTATTGCTTCTTCAGAAACCTTTAGCACTTTAGTTATTATGATCAATCAAACTTTGTCCATGTCTTTATTCTGTCTCTTTATCATAGTTAGAGTGTTTTTGAAGATAGTTATAATTTAGAAGTGGTAAAATAAAAATTCACTGTCAGTAACATTCAAACCGAAGCACATTCCACTTCAATAGGCAATTTGAGAAGCAGCTGTTTATTGTAGAAATAATAAGCATTGCCAACTTTGCTTTACAAAATTCTAACATGCAACTTGAAATATTTTTCCACCAGCCAAAATACGATAATTACTCATTTTATGCATGCATGTGCTTATACATACTTATGGTTCCCCTGAGACCTATCTGAATTTCAGGATAGAAAATACAATAGATAAATTTTTAATCTAGTATGAAGGGACAGATTTCAGGTTCCCGATCACACATAGTCTTAACACTAGGGCAAAATTTTTTTCAGAGATATAATATTTTATATTATTTATTTTTCAAATTTCTCATAAGTATACAGCTTAATCCTGTAAACTCGGGATATAGTTAAGGGAACATTATATCCACTTTGACAGAGTAGTATGTTGAGAAAATCCAGCCTTTACCCAACTGTGGTGGCAATCCCCAAACTCAGGAGGCAGAGGTAGGAGAATCATACCTTTGAGGTCTGCCTGGTACCGTCTTTGAACATAAAGAAAGAAGGAGGAAAAAGAAAGAGGGAAAGGAAGAAAAAAGAGAAAGGGCAGAAGGAGAAAAGAAAGAAAAGAGGGAGAGGTTGAGAGGGAGGGAAGGCCAGGAGGGGGAAAGAAAAGCAAAAAGAAGGCTTTCGGGGGGAAATGATAAAACAAACAACAAAAAAAAAGGAAAACCATTGTTATAGTGAATGTGTTTTGACTTAGAACATTTGAAGGGAAATTCTAATTATCTGAAGTCAGGGATCCATGGGTTTCTGGCCATCTTGATGACAGAAAGGGCAGTAATCCTTAAACAAATTTACTGAACGACTACAGGATTCTTAGATCAAGATTCAAGAAATATTACTATTCTCCCTGAATATTTGCCTCTTAGTATGTATTTTGGCCTATCATCTCTTTCTAGCTCTAGTATAATCTAGTTTTATGAAAAAATAAAACAAATAATTGAGCTTCTAGACAGTAGAGGTTACCATTTTTTATTTCATGGAACCAAGAAAGAAGTTTCAACTCACTTCATTTTACTGAGGGTCAATTTGATTATTGAACTATCTAATGGTATTTAGTATTTTATATATAATGCTGATTATTACATTAAATTATATGAAATATCATATAAAGACTACTATATAAGATAAACAAATTAAATACTCATTAAAATACAAGTTTACATTAAAAATAGCCAAAAGATTTGCTAACTTTGTTAAGCACAGCTTTGTTTTTGTACTAGTTTAAAAAAAAAAGCTAGTATAACTCCTCAAATTAATAAGATTGACTTCCAAGGTGTGACAATGAAAATAAGTCAAGGGCAGAAATTCTTTGGTGGTTTGAGCTTGTCTACAATCTGTAAAGTCTTGAGAATTTAAATTTTATGTATGCATTAGGTTGTGGTAACAGATCACATTAATCATCACATTAGAACTCTTCTAGATGACTCCATTCTTGTTTTGATGGAAGGATGTTAGTTTTTATAGTCAAAATCCATGGGCCAGTCCAAACATGTCACATCCCTCTCCCATTAGACTGCCAATCAGAGTGAAATATGTTTGAGTCTTTTATCAAGGAAATGAATATATGACGCTCTCAACTTCCTTGTTCCAACAAGCTAAGAGATCTTTCATTACATATTGGTTTAGTTAACATAAAATTTTCCATTCAACTGAAATAGATCCTAGGATTTGGACAGATACGGGTAGCAACTTTGATTCTCAAAGAATTTGAAGATAAATCCTAACAAATATAACTGAAACTGCTTTATCATATGGGAAGTTTCTGCTCACAAAGTAAAACAGAACATCGCAGAGCATCCAGGCCTCCAATGTGTGACTCTTCATGTGGATTCTACAGTGAAACTCTCTTCATCTTCTTCTCACACCTCTCTTGGTACCCTCTCGAAGGAGTGGTTAAATGGTTTCTAGGTCAGCAACCACAGGGATTGCTCCCAAAGTTGACTACTGTAGGTCAGTAACCTTTATCATGTGAATCAGTGTCCTCAACCACAGGTCTCAGGTCAGGAGTTAGAATGTCTCTCAGTTGAGGCATAGCCACACCCTTCGCTGCACACTACATGGCTGACACCACTACTTTCATAGTTGCTGCTTTGGATTCTCATAGAGATGCTCTAGCGATGGGAGGGGAGACTCTGTTGTTTCTGATTCTATCCAGTAGGGCTCTGAGTACATTCTAACCATTTGATGCACTCATGTGAAAATGGTGCTGAACCTTCCCAGCAATGACAGACACTCACTGCAATCAATGACTCAGCCATGCTGGTTACTTGGCACCATGCAGACCACTGTTACCCAACCTGCGAGTGCATCATGCATTTGGTGTGCCTGGGAGACGCCTTGGGCGTGTTCCAGCCAAAGGTTTCCTCATTTCCACAAGCTTCCTGTTTCTCATCTCTCTACCTTCTAACTGTCACTGCAACCATATCTCACTCTTCAGCCTGATGCCAGAAGCAAAAGTTTGGATGTTTCTAATCAACGGGGACGTCTCTGGACAGATGAAGCTCGCCTAACTAGGTAAGATGAGATTCCATCACATCCAGGAGGCAGTTAACAATGGCCATCAGGTAGAAGGGCTCAGAAGTGAAGCTGCCTGCATGCCTGTGTCAGACCTGTCACCTAGAGGGTCTGTGACCTTGGGCGGATCGTAAGTGCCTCAGCCTTTGCTTTTTGATCTATAAAATGGGGGAATATTAGTATCAGGCATATGGAGTATGATATAACGTGACTGGATCACTGGAGACAATGTCTGGTCCAGCTCTTAGTGCCAAGTTTTATGGTGTAGAGCATGGACAGCTACAAATTCATCTGCTAGATAGCAAATGTGTGAAAAGCTCTACAGTTTAAAAAATAAGCTGGGTTTGTAGGAGTCAGGTATGAATTGGGCTACAGAGAAGGATTTCTGGTATCCTCTTGCTCATTTCAAGAATAAGAAATAAGGTTTTCTTTGAGAATTTACACTGCACTGTGTTATATAGGTTATGTCTCTTCATATTCACTGTAGCTCTGTGAGAAAGCGAATCGTTACTGTACTCTTGCTGCTAACAACTAACCAGATACAAAGCTATTGGATGACTTGCCCACAGTCAGAAATCTTGTTTGTGGAGAGGCTGATCTTCACATTCAAGCCAATTGCATGCAGGAGTGCTCACATGATGAGATCACCCTTCTTTCTGGGTGTCGGTGGGCCACCTTGAGAGGATAGCTAAAACTATGGCAGAGAAATGAGACTGCCTGGTTGGCATGTGAAAGACCTGCCTTCGGGTGTTTGTGTGGGAGAGCTTGAAACGGGATGTAGCTCGTTTGTTTGGCCTCAGTTCATTGTTCTTATTTGCTTGTAGGATGCCAAGCTAGTTGAGAGATACCTCCGCTTTTCACTTTGCTGTCGTGTGGAAACTCATCCTCCGCACTCATGGCTGAACAAACATAACTCGCTGAAAAGCTTTAATTAAAACAACAACAAAAACCTCCATACTAGATTAAATTCTTTTTAAGAACTAGACATGTCGAGACTATTTGTGGGTGCAAAAAATAGACTTCTAGTGCTAAAAGTCATCTAATTTGCTTGTCTCCTTTGTAAACCATCTGGTGTCTAAAGGTGTTCAAAGTTTTTTAGAATGCCAGCTTAACTTCTCTAGCCAACATGGATGGACAAAATTAACCTGTGAACATTAAAACGTTTTATGCCAGGCATCCCTATGATGTGGCTGTTTGTAACAGCAGCCTGCGTGATGTGTGGAACGTTAAATGCTGGCGGAGTCTTGGATCTGGAAAGCGTTGTGAACCCAGAAGTATGGATGAATGCTGTAAGTTGTGGCAGAGTATAAAAGACCTCAAGTAAATCGAGATTAACAAGTGTTGGGGTTATAAAAGCCCTTATGTTAGGAGAGGATATTGAATAAAAGAAACAGCTTGATGGTTGTAATGGTTTCACAAGCACGAAGCTCAGCAAATCTTTTTTGACTGAATAGCTATTATGTTCTAGTAATGACAAGCAGAAGTATTGTGTCTTTTATATACATCAACTCTCCTTCTAAGTTTACCCTTAAAGAATACAAAGCCATTTGGATGCTGCATAGGACTTCCTTCCCTTAGCATATAGCTTTCCTATTCATAAAACCAAGAGGAGTCTCAAAAGATAGGAAATGTGCAAAAATAATATGGTTAGAAAAAAATAAGTCAATGCTAAATATCTCCTAAAATAGGAGGTATTTTTCTAGCATCTTGTTTATTATTTATCAAGACTGTATGTAGTAAATTGATGTTACAATTATCCAGGGCTGCAGATTTCACATAATATACCTCAATAAGCACACCAGCTGCTTTGCTCTAGTTATTTTTGGTATCTTCAGAGAAGTGAGTCTGCTAATGAATGTATTACTGCTGGCAGAGTGAAATCATCACCTACAATGGCTACCCCAGCGAAGAGTATGAAGTCACCACTGCAGACGGGTACATACTTGCCATCAACAGAATACCCTATGGGAGAACACAGGCTGGGAGCACAGGTAAGAGATGTGGGTTTCCTGAGGACACCTGGATGTGACTGAAATGTAATGTTAGCTGTTCACTAGGAAGAGGAAAGGTAGTCAAAAGCACCTTGAATTCCTGGGGTAATCTTTTAATGGTTACCAAAGAGGCTCAGTCTTTCCCCCCAATTCTCTGGAGACAGACAAGAAGCTAAATAGACAAAGGCAAGAGAGATCTTGCTGAGGAAAATCTACTTTGCAGGTTACCTGTAAATGCCAAGGTGGAGCCTACCCTTTGTTAACTCACTAATGGCTTCTCTGAACAGTCAGTTTCTTCCCTGTTAAAAGGAGGTTTATAATAGCCTGAAAGTTGACTTTATGGGATACCCAAAACTGCCTCCCGGGATCCCACTAAAATCAGTGTGTCTCTCTAGAGAATACAAAACCAAGCTGAATGACAATGTATTTCTGAGAATGAGAAATTAGCATTGAGCAAAGGAAAAATTTATGACATGATAAAACACGGTATTAAAGAGGCCTGAATTCTAAGATAATGAATAAATATACAATAATGTGGAATTACACTCTGAAACTGACACTTAGTGGCACAGACTTATAGAAGGAAAGATAAGAGTAAGAAAAAGACCTGCAAACCATTTACTGGCCGCTGCTCACCACCTTCTCTCTGACCATCACATTCAGTGGCATCTAAAGTCACAGTGCTTTACCTTCTCTCCCTTTAAGAAAAAAAAAAGCATCTAATTCAAAAGTTTCAAAAATAAAACTAAAAGTAGTATGTAGGTATATCTACCATATAAAATGTTGTTTTCCCAGTTAAATCTGAGTCAAATATCTAGTAAGTGACTTTTTATATATAGTTTATATTTTAGGGCATACTTAGGCTTAGCATTATTCACTGTGTACATTAATTCCACATTAGTGGGGTATTCTGGGTCTTTTTCATTTTGAATTTGTTTCTTTCTAAATCTGGCAATACAAAATTTGAGAGAGAAAAAGCTGTGAAAATGTTAAGGGCAAAAAATATATGAATAATTTTGTTTAAGGAGAAATAATCTTGGAAAGATTTGGAATTAAAACACATTTCAGCTTAAATTGAATCACTCAAAAATATGATAGAACAAATTAATAAGCAGGAAGAAAGTAAGACAAATAACAAGTGCAAATCAGATTTAATTTGGGGCGGCCTGGCTCCAGATCCTATGTGCTTAGCTATTACGTGACGGAGTTTAAAAACTCTGGTTCTTCTCTCGTCACTGCCCCTTTCTCCCTCATAAACTTGAAAGCGGGCAGAAGGAAAATGAGCACTGTAGTTCTTTAGTACTCGTGTGAACTGCAGCTGGTGAATGCAATGGAACTTTTCTAAAGAACTAATCCATTCCCATTTATATCAACCCCTCTTCTTCCTGGGAACTGATGAACATGAAATTATCTGTATCTTTACCTCTTTGTAAATTGATCCTAGCCCATATGTATACAGATGCTATTTAACAGAGGATGGGATTATGCCCCGATAAACAAAATTTAAATTGAAAAATCATAAGAAAATATGCATTCTCTACCACAAACCTATAAAACATCCATAGCTTTGCATCACAGCATACTATGGAGCAGAGGTTGTTTACCCTCGTGATCCCAACCACAGGCTGTCTAGGGAGTGAAGCTCATTGATGCCACTCATAGCATCTAAAGAGCATCACATAACATATGGTTAGCTAAAAAGTCACAATCAAAGCTTGAAGGATGAATTATAATGAATATAGATAAATTTTGCACCAATGTAAAGATGAAAAATTATTGTCAAACCACTGTAAGTTAGTGGCAAATGAGAATATAGAACAGAGCAGATACAAGTGTCGGCTTTGCCATGACACATGCCAGTGTTCATTCTCTGTTTTATATGTAACTTGTTAGCTAAACAGCTTTTTGGTAAAGTTGCTGAATTTAAGGCTTAGTGTCCATATCTGTAAAATGGTCCTCAAAATCACAGATACCCTTTAAAAGCTACTGTAAAATTCAATAAGCTAAGCATATTACTGATCAGAGCTCCAGATTCAGACACATGCTTCAGAACTGGTTATGTTTTCTACGAAAGAGGGACAAGAATGACTTTTTGCTTTCATCGTGTGTGTGTGTGTATGTGCATGTGTGTGTGTGTGCATAATGGTTCTGACATACATCATCATAAGTTTCTCTTGCTTTCTCTCTTCACACCTCTTCTTCCAGGTCCCCGGCCAGTTGTTTACATGCAGCATGCGTTATTTGCAGACAATGCATACTGGCTTGAGAATTTTTCCAATGGAAGTCTTGGATTCATTCTAGCAGATGCAGGTTATGATGTATGGATGGGCAACAGTAGAGGGAACACTTGGTCAAGAAGACACAAAACACTCTCAGCAAGTGAAGAGAAATTCTGGGCCTTTAGGTAAACTGCATCTTTAAAAAAAATTTCATAGGAGGGGCTGGAGAGATTGCTCAGCAATTAAGGCACTTGCCTGCAAAGCCTAACAACCCAGGTTTGTTTCCCCAGTACCCATATAAAGCCCGATGCACAAAGTGGTGCATGCATCTGAAATTCATTTGCAGTGGCTTGACGCCCTGGTGTGCCCATTCTCTCATATTCTCTTTCTCTCTTTCTCTCTCTCTTCTGCTTGCCAATATATCAATATTTTTTCAATCATAGAAAAGCTGGAGGCAGTTTCTTTTAATATAAATGTTGGATAATATTAATAGTAGTCTATAATACTTGAAATCATACAGTCATTGGGGTTTCTAACATTGCCACAGATAGAAAGATGTTAGCTTTTACTGATTCTCTCATAAACAAATTATGCTCTTTTAACAAGATCATTGAAACATTGAATTCTGTTTAATATTGTAATTATAAATATTTTAAAGATAGTTCAAGAGATTCCTATTTCCAAAGCATGTATTAATTCAATGACTGTTTAGTGGGCTAGTGGATAGCCTGCCTTAAGCCCTGAGCAGTCAGTTGGTGAGCACCCTGAATCCCCAACCTCATTGAACCTATAATATTCTAGTAGTATTTTTACAAGTTGTTTTTTTCCTAAGCAGCCAATCAATCCTGAAAAACTGATATACATGGGTACTGTATTTATATGAAGAAACTATGATTAAGAATATACAACATACTTCCATGAATAGTGGCTCACATCATAATTACAGCACTCAGGAGGCTGAATCAGGGAGATTTTCCTGAGTTAATGATCAGCCTCTGTTAAATAGTGAGTTCCAAGCCAGCTACATTCTTGTTAAAACAAGGCCCTTCCCCTCCCTGAAAGAAAATAAACAACCCAAAGGGGGAAGAAAAAAAAACTGGCTACCTCTGTTGTGGTTCATAACCCCCTATCCTATGGACAGATCCAGTATGCACACCGAGGAGGGACCCCAATGGGTAGGGGACAGAGAGGAGGGAAATGGGGCACCATCACAAGATTTGCTCATACAATGTATATTCTTGTTAATATTTTTTGAAAATTAACAATATTAGAGTATACAGGATATACCTTCAAGAAATTTCAACATAAGATTTTGAAAATGTTATTAAGAAAGAATAAGAATTTTGAGTATTTTAAGTAGAACTATTCTCTGCTGTCATCAGAGGACATTTGGTACTTGTGATTGACTTCCTGCCCAAAGGCCTAAGTGCTCATTGGTTAGCATGCTTGATGCTAGGGTAGAGCATCCATCACTACTGTACTACTGAATTCTCAGCACCCACTGAATACGTTTAGAGGCTAATGAGGAGGAAACATATTGTTAGGAATAGGATTCTGTGGAAGAGGTAATATTCTGAAAATAATTTGTGCCCCTAGCTAGAAGCTTGGAGCTTATTTACTTTGAGGTAACAGCACAATTCTTTTGTATTTGGTGATATTAATTTAGAGATCTCATGTGTGTGTGTGTGTGTGTGTGTGTGTGTGTGTGTGTGTGTGTGTGTGCTATTTACAAGCAAGTCTAGCTCATGGG
This sequence comes from Zapus hudsonius, assembly GCA_004024765.1. Classification (NCBI taxonomy): domain Eukaryota; kingdom Metazoa; phylum Chordata; class Mammalia; order Rodentia; family Dipodidae; genus Zapus; species Zapus hudsonius. The sequence goes on from PVHP010009689.1 coordinate 29,769, forward strand.
GTACTTGGTCCTACTGAATATTATGTAGGCATTTTTATTGTGTGTGTATATGTGTGAAAATGTGTTTGTACTTCTGTGCTCACAGGTGCGTATGTGTGTGCATGGGTGTGTGCATGTGGATGGAAGGCAAAGGACGGCTTCAGGTGTTACTCCTCCGGAATGCCATTGGCCTTTTTTCAAGACAGGTTATCTCACTGACCTAGACCTCACCAAGTAAGCTTTACTGGCTGGCCAATGAGCTGTAGGGATCTGCCTTGAGTCTGCTTCCCCAATATGGAGATTACAAGTGTATGTTACCACACAGGGCATTTTTACATGAGTTCTAGGGATCAAACTCAGTTCTGCATGTTTTGAATAGAAGCATTTTACCAATTGAGCCATCTCCCCAGCCCTATAATAGAACTTTCTGTTCTATAGTGAAGTTCTCTGAACCATTTCTGTAGGTCTTGGGTTCTGAAAAAAAAAGCAACAAAAAAATTGGTTCTACTACTATAGAATATTGAACATATGTCTATGTGAATACAGGCATTAACAAGAGAAGCATCTGTTTAAGTGTCTACTAGCAGCCAAATTATTTCTTCATGCATCTCTGTCCTGGGGCAGCTCAGTAATCCAGGTGGTGTCCTATTATTTTCTCAAGGGGAATGTGTCAAAACATTCGAATAACTTTTCTGAAGTTACTCAGTTGACTTAACATAAGTGAAAACAGTCTTGTTTCCAATGGTGAACATCAAGTAACCCTAAATGTCATGAGTCCCGTTGGAGGAATCAGAAACAGAGGCCTTCAAACTAGACAATGGAAAGGAATGAAGAGAGAAGCCAGAAAACAGATGAAGGGGAAGGTGAAGAAGGCTGAACTTCAGACAGTATATGAACATCCTGAGATCTTTCCTATCATTAGGAAGTAACCAGTGTGAATACATAAACTTATAACCAATTATGCTGAATTAGATAAATAATGAAATGAACACTGAACATCCACACAGAATTTCTATGTACGATAAAAAGAAATGACTATTTTAAAATTTTACTTGAAAGGATTTATAAACCCTTGATTTATTTTGCAGCTTTGATGAAATGGCCAAATATGATCTCCCAGGAATAATAGATTTCATTGTAAAGAAAACTGGCCAGGAGAAGTTGTACTTCATTGGACATTCACTTGGCACTACAATAGGTATGTTTACAAGGGTCACTGATATCACCGCACACTCTGAAACTGGAATGGGATCACTGCTTGCTGCACTAGCACCCTTAATTCTCAGCTAGAATCATGGCCATAAAGCTGAGAGACTGAAGTATGAAGGATAAGCCTTTCCTCCGTTGCAGGTCATAGCTGCACATTTGTAATGGTGATATCAGAACTTTCCAGAATAGACTGTACCCCAAATCCAATAAGGTAATTCTGAGAAGCTTCCACATACCACCTAAACTGAAAGAATAAAGCTTAATACCACAAGAATTATAATCAGACATAATTACAATCAATCATAGCTTCCTCACAAGCCAAATTGGATTTAAATAAAGTAAAAGGAAGGTACATATTTGTAATTTCAACAAAATGGAAAAGATATGGTCACATTTTTTGTGGGTCTGCACACAAAAACTTATTATATTAAGTCAATGAGGCTTATCTATTCATGAAATTGACTAAAAAGCAATGTTAACATATTTTAACTTGTCTTCTTTAGAAGCACATATATTATGATAGTCTATTTTTGGAGGGAAATTAGACATCTTGTTCAAAATTAAAGTTTAAAGAAAGGAATATTTAAAAATTAAATTTATTATTGCTCTTCCACTAGTTTCTAATTTTAAGAGAATAAGTTGAAAAAAATGTGATTTTTTTGGAGATTTGGCAAAACTGTATAAGAAACAACAATTTTTCTTACTATACTACCATTATTGTTAACAAAAAAATATTACTCAATACTTTATGCTAGTAGGCATTTTACAAGCTTGAAAGAGGTGGTGAGCAAGAGACAACATGGAATAAAGGTATCAAAATACCAATTAAAGAATATAAACCATACTGTCAAGAGTCAGCAGTTCTAAAATCTAATAATTCCTGAACATTCATTATGCTTAGGGCTCTGTATTCAGGACGTTTCGCTGTGCAGCTTCAGAACAACCCTGTTGTTTCTGTGTCATCTCCAGACGGAAGAAGTTGAGAGAAATTGAGTTGCCCAGTGTCTTCAGACAAGAGACACTGTAGGTCCATGGCTTAGTTGGGGAATTGCAGCGCACATCAACTCCCTGTTCGTCCACGGAGCTGGGTGAACAAAGCCTTGAAATAACTGTGAGCCGACGAGAGAAATGACTCTCGGGATGCAGTTGCAGTGGGCTGATCATTTATTGTATAGATAAAAGTTGTTTATATAGAGGAAAAGGCAGAGGCAGGGGCATAGGCAGCAAGAGGATTCATAGGGGCAGGGTAGTCTGTGGACGTCTAGTGAGTGGATTGGCAGGGCCCAGTAGCCTGTGGATGCCTAGTTTGCACAGATAAATGGGGGGGTCTTTCTATATGACTCTAGACATGTATAGAATGGTGATGGTTGCAGAGGAACTGTAACCTTATTGTCCGGGTTTGCTATTACAGCTGGAGTGAGTTTAGGCCTTGAATTGCCTGCTTATCTCAGGGATCACTGTGGCCTGCCTGGAGGGCTGGAGGGTCCAGGATATGCTTGTGACAATCGGGGTCACAGGTTTGCCTCGACTTCCTTTAACAGAAGGAGACAGTCCCAGATGCCTTCCAGTCTCAGCAAAACCCTATATCCTCCATGCCTCTTAGCAGGGTCCCACAAGACATCACCACATAGATTCAAGCCAGACCAATAGAGTGCATGGGTACCATGAAGAGGCTGTTCAGGAGGAGGAGGAGTGACTAGACTTGGGACTGAGAGAGGAGATAGGACTTCAATATGCTCTTGCTACTAACCTGTGAAGAAAACAATACCACCAGTGCCCTGCCTACATCTCAGCATGAGAATGTTTCAGTCAGCCTCACTTGCACTTGCATTTTGAGCAAAGCAAATATGTTTTTGTTATGAGGGTAGGACCCAGTGTTTGAAGGAATTTTGGTAACCCAGGTCCCAGCCTCTGGATGTCAACAAGGTACTGCTTTCAGTGTGACCACCAAAGAACTCACCTCCACACTTTTCCAGACACCCTTTGGGGGAAGGATTGCTCTTGTGGGTGTGGGGATAGCTCAGTCAAGTACTCAGTAGATTTCACACCAGGGTTTCTATCCGTGCTTTGTGCATGCACACTCCTGCAGAGACCCAGAAATGCACCTGGGAAACCAAAATACCCATGTCTTCCCTTTAGCCTTTCCAGTGGAGTGGTAGAGTGCTGTCCTCACAGTGCTGTGAGGTGCATAGTGTTCCTGCTGAAAGAGCAAATCAAAGGCTGACTGCTTGGTTCTTCCCAGAACCACATGGACCCTAGGAAAGTGTCTTCAGGAACTAGGAAGAGTCTGGCCAGGTTGTGAACATTCAGGCAGGTGCTGAGAACAACAGAATTGTGGGTGAAATGAGAACCTTGTGCCATCCACACCATGCTTGGGCAGTGAGGTTGTCTATAACCCATCCTGCAGAAGCTGCTTTTTAGACATATGCCTTGTCCCTCACCCACTAGCCTCTCCATTCCCCCTATTGAGTTAAATCATCTACCAACAGAATAAAATAAAGGTCTGGATTTGGGACTAGATGGAACCGAAGTCAGTTTATCGTTGCAGAATAACTCCGAAGAACTTCCAATTCATCCCCATGATCACTGCATTAGGAGAACAAAATCTGATTAAGAAGAGCTCCACTTTTGTTGATAGCAACATTACATAAGTATATCTAATTTTGACCTAGTTGTCTTGTCTCCTGTCCCTCAGGGTTCATAGCCTTTTCCACCATACCTGAACTGGCGCAGAGAATCAAAATGAATTTTGCCTTGGGTCCTGTGGTCTCATTCAAGTATCCCGCCAGTATTTTTACCAGTTTCTTTCTACTTCCAAATTCCATGATCAAGGTAAGCTTCTCATTTTGCCAAAATTTACCTGAGGATCTCATATTGTATCATAGATCCTTACTATTTTCAAATCACTATAAAATAAAAGTAGAAATGTAGATTAAAATGCATAAAATGTGTGTCTCTGTGGTGCACATGCGCCATAGTGTCTATGGGCCCTGTATATAATTTACCATACATGCTGCTTACAGAGGTGAGTGTACAGCAGTGTCTCAGGCTGAGCTGACTTCAGTATCAGTGTGTGGCCTACTCACAAGTTTTTCTTACAGTTAAATGGGTTGATGAGTTCACAATGTCCAGTGAGGGTGAAATAATTCAAGTTAGGTATTATCATGGATGTCCCTGGTTTGAAACTAGATATGCCTTTGTAATATTCTTTTATTTTCAAATGGGAGCTAGATCTGATTTATTAATGCTTTCCAGAGCTTCAATATTTTAAGATGGAGTATTCATTTTCAAGGGCTGAAAAAGTTTGATTGAGACATATGAGTTTCGAATTTTAACATCTCAAGGGTTATTTTGATTTGAAATTGTTTTTGTTTTTCAATGAAAGACATGAGCCAGCATATATTTGTGAATCATATTGATATTATACTAATACTTCCCCCATGAGTTTGGGGTGATGGTCAAATGGATTTTGCTAAAATGAAATCAGTAGGATCAAAATGTATTAATTTTTATGAAAGAAGATAAAACCATGGTTTGGGATAGGGGAGTAGGAATGGAATAGGAAAATTAGCCAGCTAACAAAAAAAAATTTCCCAAGGCCAAATGACTGGTTTGATACCAGTTCATTGTCTTACTTATTGTGAGCACAAATAATGTAACTTTTCATGTGTGGTTGATAGTTCAATTTCAAAATGTGTTGACATCTGTGAGTTTTGAATATATGCATATAGACAAGGCTGAATAAATTAACTTGATTTTGGTTTGCTTGACTTTTTCTTCTCCTTCCTCATCTTTTTCATTATTATTATCATTATTAGTATTATTTTAATTCATTTGTCTTTTGAGAAAGAACCTCACTATGTCTGCATGCCTGGCCTGGGAACTTGTCATGTAGACAAGGCTGTCCTTGAACTTACAGTGTTCCTTGTGTATCTGCCTCCCAAATGCTGGGATTATAGGCATGTGCCATGCACATCAGGCTGAGTAAACTCGTTTGTTAAATTCATAAGATATATCTATATAGCTTCAAATGCACCAGGTATGTCTTCTTACATACATTGGATCTGAACAAAATATGTTCCTGTCTTACTTCTGTGCACATTCCCCACTACCACTTTAAGTCCTGGGGTCTGTGGAAACCCTGCCATGGGTTTCCCCAAGGAGCTCTGCACCCCACTGGAGATCTGCACAAGTTTTTCTTCCCAACATCTGGAGCTTTTTCTCTTTGATGTCCAGTGGCACCTTCTCTTTGATACTCCATTCTCTAGTTTTCATCATGAAAACTAGCTAATCCGGGCCAGGAATAGACAGCTCTTTCGTACATGAGAAATATAGACAACTCCATGTTTCCTTATTATTTGATCTCATATTTCACCTTAAGAAGAAATCATTTCATCATTCTTACCAATGAGTGATAACCTGATAATTGCTAATTGGATATAATTCAAAGATACTTCACCATGGAGAAGTGAATTTGGGGCAAAAGATCAACTTATAAATAAATAAAATAAAGTAAAATAAACACCTTATAAAACTGATGACTTGGTTTATTTGGAAATGGATTCAGGTGTTTCCTCCCCTGAGTGACTAAAAAGACAAATTCGAATACAAACAAATCTCTAAGTGTAGCTCATTTCTAGAATGAAGAGAATGTCAAGAAGTTTGAAGGTGGATCTTGAAAAAAAATTCTTTATTTCCACAGAGAACATTTGGAACCAAAGGTTTCTTTTTAGAAAATAAGAATGCAAAGATGCCTACTATCAAAATCTGTAACAATAAAATCCTCCGGCCAATGTGTAGTGAATTTATGTCTTTATGGGCTGGATTCAACAAGAAAAATATGAACATGGTATGTAGAACTATTATGGGGTTGTTCAATAAATTCATTTTATTTTGATTAATGTAGATCTACTATACATAGAATATGGCATTCTAACCCTTACGGACAGAAAGGTGAAATGCAGAGAGGATCAGAAACCCAAGAAACCATGAACATGAAGGCTGGAGAAAGGGGACAAGCTGGATCTTTCCATCCTTAGTCAAAGTTAGGAGAACAGATGTTCCATAATGAACAATCAGCTTCAATATATCACAATTAATTTGAATTTACTTCATCTTAATATATTTGCATTTAAAGAATAATGCTAGGAAACGAGAGAAATCCCCTCCCTAACAAATAATGTACTTATTTTAGGTGTGCTGACTTTCATGAGTAATTTTATCTTGAAAGTCTCCTCATTTCATCCGAGCCACCTGGTACAGACTGGGAGGGAGATGAAATCCCTTCCTGTGAAGAAGTAGCAGCCCCGTTTCAGCAATAGCTCTCTTACTGAGAATTCCAGAAGAAGGATGGAATTACATCTGCCAAGCAGTGTGGTTGAATAGTTACCCGACCTACATTCTAACAGAAAGCCAGCAGGACTGTTACACAAAGTCAGAACCAGCCCACCTCATACCTCTCCTTTACGAGGCCAAATCCTGTGAGCATGACACCCATGAGGAACCCCTGTTAAAGGCATGGTTGTTTAAGAGGAAAGATTTTTAATTATTTTTTTCCTGAGTTAGTTTATTATACTATAAGGCATATAAGTATGATGATTATTTTATCTCCAAAATTTTCATTTCTATATTTACAAGGTTGAAGTAATCTTTAGAAGGAATTGGTTTACAGCTTCTCGTTATCAACATGTTATCCCCACAGAAGCATGGCAAGTTTGTAGTATAATTTTTAATGAGTTGATTCATTCATTCATTCATTCATTCATTCATTCATTCATTCATTCACTGCTCAACAACTGGGGCACACACCATACTCCAGGCTGACCTCAAATTTATGGCAATGCTTCTAACTCAACACTGCCCTCTTGCGCATAGATGAAATATTGCAACACCACGTCCACCCAGCTTTAGGAGATGAAGAAAGACAAACTCATTTGAGTATACTAAACTTAACCAAAGTCATCAGCTGGTAGTGAACAAGGAGGCCTGAAATCCAAGATTAACCTATTCATCACATGTGTGCACGCTCACCCACACACCACCCTCCATTCCTGCACACATTCTTCCCACATTTGCACACAACCTTTTTTTCCTGGTTATTTTGTCCCCTGCTGTCAACCACTGCTTCTTCTATTGCAAAAATAAGCAAATTTCTCTGGAGATTCAAACCTTTGCAAGTTTTAATTCATGAAATCCATACCCTAGACTCCCCATGGTGCTTTCACCTTCAACTGTTTCACGTGACTACAGATTTATGATGATGATTCTTCTGTGTCATTTTCAAAGCACCAGTATTTGCTGAGTGTATCATTGATCTCTGCTTCTGGAAGGCATAGATAATTTCTTTGGGTGATTTTTACTGTAACAAAGATTCTATTTTCCTAGAGCCGACTGGATGTGTACATGTCACATGCTCCCACTGGGTCATCAATTCAGAACATCCTGCATATCAAACAGGTAGAGTCTGTGTCATGGACAGATTCCATGTGCAAGGTCTCTTCTCAACAGGATAAGTGTGAGAACCTTAGCAGCTGATTCCATGTTGTCCTCATTGCCTCTTTATGATTTCAGTTCCCTAGAGTGGGAGACATAAACGAATGGAACTTTAAACTAGACCGTTGTAAAATTAGCCCTAAGCTAAAGAAAGGGGTAAATTTACAGGTACCTCAAAAGAACTTAGACTTCCTTCAAGAGAGAATTATCTGGGATTTGACATTCTTCAAATAAGTGTTAGTTTTCAGTTATATTTTTCTTTAAATTATGGGAGACCATTTTTTTTCTCTTTTTGTTAGGTTCTGTTTCTCATAGACATAGAAGGTATTTGGTTCTTGCTCAAAGAGACTTCTTTTCTTCCTGGGATAGTGCTTTTCTTAGCGTTTCTGTAGCTCTCATGATTCTAATTATAAGTATTCTTTCTTGGAAAAAAATGTTACTTTTAGCTTTACCGATCGGATGAATTCAGAGCTTTTGACTGGGGAAATGAAGCTGAAAACATGCAGCACTACAATCAGGTGAGCTGCTCAGAAAACACTCTGTTGTGACTTTGAGAAATGTTAAAAAGATGTGTCCAGGGAGATGTCTCAGCAGTTAAAGGCTTTTGCTTGCAAAACCTGCTGTCTGGGTTCAATTCCCTATTTGCTCATGTAAAGTCAGACCCAAAAAGAAATGCTTCTGACAATTGTTGGCAGAGGCAAGAGACTCTGGCATGACCATCGCACACACATGCATTAAAATAAATAAAAAGTTATTGCTACATTTGCATTGATTGAGGTGTTGAAAAAATAGCCAATTTTAATATGTGTTCATTGCAGAATTTTTAGCAATAAAAGAATCATATACAAAGCTTAAAACATTTGTATCTGTAATCAGAGATAAGATGTATTTATGTATTTAGATTTTTCTTAGCATTTATTTTGCTTTACACGACTTAATCTTGCTTCTTAATTTCAAGCTCAGCAAGAAATAACCAATGTTACTGAACTGTTCCTTTAAATAAATTTTTAATGAATGCACAATCATGGAAATTTTTTCACAAAACCTTTATTTACACTCTGGTTGATAACTACACACTTCTTGATACCAGCAGACAAATTTCATAAACTCATATAGAATTGTAGTTTTAATTAGTCCTATGACACTTGACCATTTTCATAGTTAGGGGCTAGGCTTCTAAGTATAAAATAAATATATTTAAGTTAAATTTCTCCAATGATTACCCAAACTAACTTTTTAGAAGAGATTTATTACTGTGAACAGAGATAAATTGTTTCATAGAGTCAAAACAATTAATCAGACCAGTTAATTTCTCAGCAATGAATCAAATTGTTGGTAGGATGATTCTAGCCTTAAGAAAATCACAAAGCCATTTTATTCTATTTTGATCTGCTTAAGATATGATTTATATGCAAAAAAATTTACAAATTTTATGATTCTCATTCAGTTACTTTTCACAAATGAACTCATTTTTCAAATGATACTATAACCCAAATATCAAATCCTTCCATTACCTTCCAAAGTTTCTATTGCCTCTTAGACTATAGATATCAATAAAATTCATTTATATATACACATATATATAATCTTTAACTGTGTAGAAAACATATAGGAAAAATAATTAGCAAATTTTAAAGTGCTTAATTCAGAAAGGGAGAAAAGAAGTGAATAAACACAAGAGGGTAACAGACTTTATATACAATATTTTTGTTTTCTAACATTAATTTTTAAAAAAGCATTAGCTTACATATTGTTTACATTTGCAGGGCAATAAAACAGCACACACAGTCAAGACCATTGTGGTGTTGATAGACAGTGCATAGTATATGTAGTGTGCAGTGTTAAGTTCAATGTCCTTGGAATTCATCAACAGACACCTGAGATTAGCCTGCTCGAGGCTAGTCATTTTGTTTATGGTTCAAGAATCTTTGAAGTCAATTTTATTGCATTTCCCCAAAAAAACTAGTCTCAACAATTTGTCTCCTCTTCAAGACCCCAACACTATTTCTGTTCTCACTCTGTGTTTGATTGAGTGTGAGAGAGTCAACCCTTGGCAGCTCCTAAAGGGAAAAGGATTTCTCTCGGTTTTGTTCATCAGTATTTTCTCACTTGATAGAGAATGTGGATTGTTTTCATTTATTACATGAATGAAATTTCTTTACTTCCTCAAGGCTGAGTCCAAATGTCTCTGTTATCCAGATTCTTTTTCAGAATTTTATTTAATTATTTGAGAGAGAATAGAGAGAGAAAAGCAGATAGAGAGAATGGACACACCAGGGCCTCCAGCCACTGCAAAGAAACTCTAGACACATGCACCACCTTGTGCGTCTGGCTTTATATGGGTACTGGGGAATCGAACCCAGGCCCTTGGGCTTTTCAGGCATGCACCTTAACCACTGAGCAATCTCTCCAGTGATTATCCTGATTCTTTTATTCCTTCTTTCCTCTCATAGAGTTCAGCTGTACTTGTGTCCTTCATCTTCACCCTAACTTTGGTTACCTTGAAATTAACTGGCATTTCTGCTCTTTTTATTTTTTTTATTAAAATATTTTATTTATTCATTTCAAGCAGAGAGAGAGAGAGAAAAAGAGAGAAAGAGAGCGAGCACCAGGGCCACCACCTTGTGGGTCTGGCTTATGTGGGACCTGGGGAATTGAACCCCGGGGCCTTAGGCACTGGAGGCAAGTGCCTTAACCACTGAGCCATCTCTCCAGCCCTTCTGCTCTTTTTAGATCAGTCTACAAAGTAATGAGATTATGGCACATTCATACATGTATATCAGTATATATTGCTCATATTTTCCCTCCATTGTCCACACTTACCCTTGCTCCGCCATCTTGTTGGTCATGCCTCTCCTCTCAAGTTCTTTCCTTTCTACCAGTCATCCTAACTGATGCCTATGAAGTTGTCATGAGGCAGAGCTCAGAGAAATGTCTCTGCCTTGTGACCAGAACTTCTGGAATATGTGTTAATTCCTCAGCTTGTCTCAGATCGCAACTGTCTAGCTCCAACTTTACATCCTTCTATGTTCCCTTATAGATTTTGATCACCAGATACATTGGGAAGTTTACAATTTCTGCATAATGGCCTGCACACTCTTCCTTCTGGGGGAAGCCCTTCAGCACACATTTTTTACCTTTTAAAAGAGTCATTTCAAATGTTCCTTTTTAATGAATCGTATATTTTTAAATGCTTTCTTCTCTCTCTTCACTTCCTTGGCATTTTGGAAATGCTTTGTGGGTTTCAACAGGCTTTAAGACTTTGTATACAAATGTCTGTTTAGCTATCTTGCTCCTTCCTTTACAATTTTCTTGAAGGTAAAAGCTATGTTTTCTTTTCCATCTTCCTCCCTACCAGAGTGATGACCATAGTGGATAATTATTTTACAGCCTTTTTATTTGTTTGAATTTTCTTCTTGCTCTGAAGAGCTTTCTCTCATGATTGCCTTTTCTATCTCTCTCACAGAGTCGTCCTCCACTCTATGACCTAACTGTCATGAAGGTGCCCACCGCTATCTGGGCCGGTGGACAAGATGTCCTTGTAACACCCCAGGATGTGGCCAGGATACTCCCCCAAATTGGGAATCTCTGCTACTTCAAACTATTTCCAGATTGGAACCACTTTGACTTTGTCTGGGGCCTTGATGCCCCTCACCGGCTATACAGTAAAATCATAAGCTTGATGAAGGAATATCTCTAAAAGAAATGTGTCTACTCTTCAGTTAAAATTGTATCCAGGCCCACAAAACCCTTTAGGAAAACAATGCTCGCAGACCCCACGCTTGACTCTAGCATCCGCCTGCTGCTACCAAGGTGCTCAGGAATCCCAGCACTCCATGCAGGAATGGCTTGGACTGTGCTGCTCTTTTCTCAACAAAATGTCCACATCTGGAATTTTAGGATTTCATGCAGACAATACCCACCGCCTCCTCATCCCTTCTTGCAAATATCGGATGTAAACACAGGAATGCTGATTTAGGAAGGCAAGTCTTTAAGCCGGCCTTTGGGGAGTATGGTTTGTGCCTCCATAACCTTTTTTGCTTATCTGAAAACACAATTGCAGGGCACTAGAGGTGGCATCTAAATAATCCATAAAATAACTCTTTTCCACATCAACAAGCCAGAAATAGGACAGAAGAATAGACAGTTAATGAAAATTTATGACTTCCAGGAGCTAGTTAAACTGTTACCAACTAGGGAAAAGATCCAAAATTGGGGGAAACGAGGATAAACTGAGTTATTAATTACTAAAATTATTCACTGTTGGATTCTGAAATCAGGTTGCAAGTTAATACAGTTGACAGGTAGCAGTATATTGCAGCTGGCTAATAGGATACGATAATCTTAATTTCCAACACATGAGAAATAATTCCATCTTGTTTTGCTCTAAAAGAAAACTAGACTGCTAGTTAGCTAGCCTAGAGTTTCTCCACTACCCAAAGTAGAATTTTCATCATTTGATTTGTACTCATTTAATCTTTAAAACAGCTCCAGAAAACCCAACTTAGAAGCAGTAAAGGAAGCGCATGGGAAAGGGTCCTACTTATTTCAATCTCTAAAAGATGCTGGACATTGATTCTAGAATTCAGTACAAGGGCAAAGAGTAATAACGAAGTTTTACTGTCGGTTCCTGGATTCCTGAAATGTGTGAATTTGGAAGAATACTTTGCCTTCTATGAAGATGTAATTAATCTTAAAAATGTATTAATGATCCTCAGGGAATCATAAAATGATATTGCACAGTGTATTTTTACTTACGACATATAACTATAAATTAACATATGAGTATTTTCATGCAGAACCAAGGTCGTTTTTGAGGTAGGTGATCTTAAAACTACCCTTCAATAAATGTCCATAATTCATCACTATTAATTCTTAATTGTAGTGTCTTTCAAATGGTGTGAGAATTAAAAATATTTGAGAATCAACTTTCATTGAGCTTTTCAGAGAATACAATATTGCTTTCACACAAGCAACATGTCTATTTAAGAAACACCCCAAATTAGTGAAATAATACAAATGTTATAATAAATATGGCATTTATAAATGCACTTGAGAACTCTTACCAAGCATATAATTCAGCTTCTAGGAGTAAAAAAAGCTAATAGTCATGAACATTTACGAGGCATTGAGCATCAGTTGACAGGATTGACAAGAATACAGAAGGACACCAATAATACCAGAATTTGATTAATGAAAGTTACTTAGGAGAGCTCATATTACAAAAATGCTGTGTAACAAATATCCAGGAGTAAGTCAGGAGCCTGCAGCAGTGAAGGTTTCTCTTTCTTGCTCCCAGGTCTGCAGTGCTTCTAGCCTGAGTGCTTTGGTCTGAGTTCCCTGGGCTTGGCGATAAGCCATAGGTTAGATTCCAGTCTGTTCCACACATCTCATCTTAGTGTAGTGAACAGCTATCAGGATTCTTCTACATATAATAGATTCCCCAAAGTGAGAAAGGGCAGCTGAACCACACTAGCGTATCTACCACTTTGTCTCCTTCACATTCACATACATTTATTTTCTAGTCATGTACCCAAGCCTAATCCTAATGGGGTGGATAAGACAGCTACCATCAAAGGGCATAAGTCACATGACATAAAATTAAAATAAAAGGGAATATATATCGATCTCTAAGAGTGTGACTAAGAAAAATCGTCTATTCTGGCTTGAATAGACACAAAATTCAAATGATAAAACCAGAGAATACACTACAATATGAATCTCTTCTCTTTGTCATATAGTCATATAGTCTCTCCTTCAAAGGCCACCACCAGCACTTAGTAATGTGTTCCTTCCTTGATTATTCCATGAATATTGCAGCTATTCCTTCCATATCAGTTTCTTTTTCCACCTAATGGTAGTGTCCTGTAAGTGCATTTCTACATCTTACTCTTAATATAGCCCACTCTGCTCATATGAAGAAAATTATATCTACCTCATAATTAATTATTAATATTTAGATGAATTAGATCTTTTGTAATTATACACAATACTTTAAGGAATATTGTGCATATATCTTCATGTAAAGCATTTTTATCTATGTCAATAAATTATGTAAATATCATTTACATTGAAATAGAGTAAGTAGTTCTATTCAAATAGAATTCTGTTGAAATGGAATAAGTCGTTCAAAGAACATGTAAAATTTTCATTTGATGTGAAAAACTTTTCACTTTTTTGGGTAACATAAAATCTTATCCCCAGGAGACTTCTGTTTGAAACATGTAACCATCTTAGAAATGGTGCAGACAAACACGGTCATAATGGGTCTGCTTGTACCTTGGTGTCTTTTGTTTGATGTTCATGAATAAGTTAGGGTTTCTACTACAAGGAACCAAGCAGAAATCAATGTCCACGATACCATGATTCCTCCAAGAGTTAAAGAATGATGAGATGATTCCGACCTGTAGTCCCAGATACTCAGAAGGCTGAGGCAAGAGGATCATGTGAGCCCAGCAGCTCAAGGCAAACCAGAGCAACACAATGAGAACTGAAACAATCAAACAACAAACCATTTGAGAAACTGAAAGATACTGTTTCCTTTCCAAAACAGGGAAGCAGGGGAAGAGGGGAAAAAATGGCTTTAACCCCAGAGGATACCAGACAGAGAAAAGGCTGAAAGTCCTGTGGGACAGTCATCCTTTGCTCTTAGGCAGAGTTGAATCAATAAGACTTCATTGCAGGCTATGCTCTGCTTAGAGGTGTCCATTTAAAGAACTAAACTTTGTAAGACTTTTCACATTTGGAATAATTAGAAACGCATTAATTACATTTAATTCACCAGAGCTTTGGGCTCAGCATTTCAGAAACTTCCCATGCCATAGTGACTTGCTTCCTCTCTTTACTCCTTCTGGCAGTAGACAAGCCACAAGCAGGCAGCAACCATTCTGCAAATGGGAATTTTGAGACACGGGAAATTAAAGACCAATTTATCTAAGATCACTCAGGTGAGGAAGTCCTGATATTAGCCCAGGAAGAATGCCATCTCTAAAATCTCATGATATCATACATTTGTCAATAGTCTATAGGTTTAAATGGTATAGCAAGAGCATTGGTACACAATAATGAAGGAAATACATGGCAAAATAACAAGGAAAATTAAGACAAAAGATAGTGGAAAAAATGGTTTCATTTATAAACCATAAACTTCCCATTACTGGGAAATGGCTAATGAGATTGCTAATTTCAGAAAATACAAGACCACTTTCATGAAGACAGAGTCTGGCAATATTTCATCACTGAGGGGTGGCTTATATTGGCTTATATATTGGTAATTTTAGTTTATGGAGAGGTTCACAAATTTTTCCTTTTTTTCTCTCATTCTCTCATACCAAACAGTACATGCTAAATTTAGAATCCCATCACTGGCTCCCTAGGCTACTACACTTTCTCAATCCTAAACATTTTTTTCATTATTACAGATACAAAATAAAATATCAGAAATACTATATACTTTTTATGAATGTAGTTTTATGAATCTCATAAACCCTTTGTCCCGTTTCCATTCAGATGGTCCCTAATTTCCATCTATCAGCAATTCTAGAATCAAACCTACACTTGTGCACTATTTTAGCGTGTGTGTGTGTGTGTGTGTGTGTGTGTGTGTGTGTGTGTGTGTGTGTGAATTGTCTGGCTAACCAAGCCAATTAACTAAACCAATTTACTTGGAATACTACATGCTCTTGCTAAGCTTCATCAAAATAGGTCCTTTTACAAAATGACTTCCTTATCTTTACATCCACTCCCACCCAAAAGATAGGTTCCTGGAAAATTTCTAAAGGTCATGACCACCCAGCCCTAACTTCTTCCAGAGCAAGAGCCCTGCAGTGTGGCTGCAGAGGCTCTGAGCTCTGAAACCAGAAGTCATCCAGTAAGTAGAACAGACCAAAAGAAAAGTTACTAACCACGTTGTGGCTCCACAAGGTTTGTCATGGAGACGTGTGGAACCTGAGGATGATTTTCTGGTTTGTTTGGTTTGTTCTCAGTTTGTTTAGACAATATCTCCATATGTACACCAGGTTGGCCTTGGATCTTAAGTAGAATATTCATGATATCATAAAATATGTATTAATATATCAATCAAATACTAATAAATATTACTATCATCATAAGCTAATACATATGAGTGACAAAATTATGATAATACAAATATTATAAGAATGATTTCATGCTAAATAAAGTTGTTTCTTTGACAATACTTTAATACATATCTGCAATTTCATGTTTATCTAACTACCTTTTTCACTCTACTTTTCACATATCCCTTAGTCTTTGATCTATAACTTGAATGAAAATTTATTAAATATTATCTGAGTTTATGTGGTTGATATGTTACTTTGTTTTCCTAACACCCAGGGACAAAACATCTTATCTGTGTAAGGTTCACAGACTTTCTCTTTTGCCTCCTGGAGGTTAGCATTCACAGACTTTCTCTTTTGCCTCCTGGAGGTTAGCATTACAACAGAGAGCTCTTAACTCAGCATAGTCGTTATACCTTTTTAGGTAACCTGTTATTATTTTTTGAAAAGTATTACTTCTTAGCCAGGCGTGGTGGCGCACACCTTTAATCCCAGCACTCGGGAGGCAGAGGTAGGAGGATCACCATGAGTTCAAGGCCACCCTGAGACTACTTAGTGAATTCCAGGTCAGCCTGGGATAGAGTGAGACCCCACCTCGAAAAAAAAAAAAGAAAGAAAAGAAAGGTATTACTTCTTTATGTGCTTGTTTTAAATTATGTTTCATTCCTATAATTTAAAATTTATTAATCGAGAAGACCCATAATTTTCATTTTGCAGCAGTATCAATCCACAGCTGTAGGTTTTCACCAACTCAAGTTTGTTTCTATCCTGTCTTTGGCATTTTCTGTATCTATTCCTTCACCATAGACCTGGGGTCTAATCTGGTCAAGGAAACTCATTTATGTATGTTTTTCTCAGTACCTGTCATCTTTTCTGCCTTTAATTTTGTCTCTATTGTTTTTTCTCACTTATGGACTTAATAAGAATAGTATTTCTCAGACTCACTTTGCAATTCTATGTTTGATGCTCTCTGATGGTTAAGTTTTGTTGTCAACTTAACCTTTTTAGTAATTTTGGTTGGGTCTCTGAGGCTTTTTACAGGAAGGCAGCCCTTTCAGTAGGGGGGCAGGATGTAAGCAAGCTCAGGGAAACTAGAAATTAACATCCCTTCCTGGGAGGGTAGTGCAGGAAGGAAATTCCAGAGACTCAAGAAGCCAAAAAGTCTGGGATAGGGTTACAATTCTCCTGCCTTTTTGTTGTTCTGTGTATGTTTTGGCTGGTGATGTTCTCTCTCTCTCTCTCTGTCTCTCTCTCTCTCTGTCTCTCACTCTCTCTCTCTGTCTCTCTCTTTGCTTTGACCTGTGAAAGGGGGCTAGCCTTTCATTTGCCATTATGGAACTTCCCCTGGATCAAATAAATCCTTTCCTCCCATAACTGTGCCTGGTTTTTGGAGATTCATCCCAGCAGCACGTGGCTGACTACAACACCCTCCAATGTTTTTACCTACTTGCTGTCAGTTTCTGTGTTTTTCTTTTACTTAACCTTCTCCATTATTCTTTACCCTCCTTGCTATTGCATTTTTATTACACAAAATTTAGGCCTACTAAACTATATAAAATATATAATATTTGAGTATATATAAATAATACAATGAACATCTGTGCCTACTACCCAGGTCTGAAAATAAAATGACACAAATAAAGTTTCTTCCTTTATACCAGTTTCAGAATATTTTTCTACAACATTGTTTATTTCACTTTAATATATGCATTTTTTATCTGTGAATATGTGGATTTAATAACACATATACATGTATATCATATATGTGTATGTATTTTATGTGTGTGTATAAAATATTATATATCAAAGTAATCTTTATGATTGTTAGGTATCCTGAGGTTACATTAGCTGTGTGGGCTCAGTATAATTACAGGGGCTTTTTATAAGATAGAGGCAAGAAGTTAAAAGCCAGAAAAATAAATGTTGCCATGGAACCAGGGGTAAAAGTTATTGCACATGAGCCAAGGGGAAAAGGTAGGTTCCAGAACATGGAAAGGGTAAGGAAACATACTCTCCCCTCCACAGCCCCTGACATCTTGATCTTAGAATCTCTGTCTCCACAGTGTAATTGAATCCATTTATGTAATAAGAAGCCATAAAGTTTGTGATAATTTGTCACAGCAGCAATAGGAAACTAAATGTGCAGAGATGAATTTCCATGCCATGTGATTCAGTGATGATTCCTGTAGTTCAGACTGTCTCTCAAGGGTCCATGCTAAAGGTCAAGTTGCAAGTCTGTAGCAGGATTGGGAAATCCTGGGACCTTTAAGAGGTAGGACCTAGTGGGTCACTGGTGCTGTGCCTTAGAAGGAGTTATTGGAGCAGGGCGTGGTGGCGCACACCTTTAATCCCATCACTTGGGAGGCAGAGGTAGGAGGATTGCCATGAGTTCAAGGCCACCATAAGACTACTTAGTGAATTCCAGGTCAGCCTGGAATAGAGCGAGACCCTACCTTGGAAGACCAAAGGCAAAAAAAAGAAGGAGTTATTGGAAACCAGCACCTTCTTCCTTCTTTTTTCTTGCCTCCTAGTTGCATGAGGTGAGGGATTCTTTTACTACATGTTCCTCTCTTGGTCAGATAACAAACAATTCCAGAAGCAATGGATTTCAATACCTATGAGCTAAAAAATATCAGTGTTTCCTTTTTTATTATCTGGAGCACTTTGGCACAGGAGTGGAAAGCTGAGTAACAAATATAATCAGGTGTCAGACAAAATCATCCATAGTCTCAATGATGAGCTCGTCTTTCCCGTGAACTCTCCAGGCAGACAGGGGAAATGGTACCCATAGATAAAAGCAGCTATTGGAAGAATTTGGGCTCAAGGCAGTGAGGTTGGTTGCTAAGGCGATGGATGATTATAGGGAAGCTCTTCACACTCAGAACCCTGGGCTTCATTGGCTGTCTTCCTCTGCACTGCAGCATCTGACATGAGTAGACTCCATCCTGATCTGGGCCTCCTTCAGCAAATGGACACTGTGATGAGGTAGGAAATACTAATGGTTCTCTCTGCTCTTGAACTGCACTGCCTTTTAAATCACCATTGCACTCAACATAGCTGCTTGTGCTATTTTCAATTCTTCACTACTCTCCTGGAAGAAATTTCTGTGAGCCATGGTTGGTTTCTAAAATACACTTCTACGCTGAGAATATTGAAAATTTTATGCGTATTTCTGAATTTTCCATTGGAGTTACAAACATTTATATGCCAATGAACATTTTGAAGAGTTAGTTGCAAATGTAAGTAAAGAAGAAGGAAAATAAATTGTAACCTTTTTTAGGGATAGACAGAAGAATTATCTCATTTTGTATTTTATGTGATGGTGACAAAACATGTTTGTCTCCATCTTGAATTGACCACGCATTGGAGAAAGAAGAGGGAAGAAAAAAATGCTCTGAGCATGAAGTCATTTCTTACAAGGGAAAAAAATGTGACTGATCAAAATATCTTTCCAGGAACATGTACATGAATTTAAGGAAGCTTCTAATGTCAGGGGTTTTTGTTTGGAAAGACGTAGACAGTGAGTCGCCCGTAGCACAGCAAAATGCAGAAAGTCTTTCCAAGACCTCTACCTTTTCAGAACTCTTCTGGATCGCAGCCAGCGCTTCACTGGGTGATAGAATCTGCAAGGGCAGACAAGCTACAGATATCTGGGTGAAGAACTGGATGCCCACTAGGCTGGGCAGCTTTAACTGGATCCAGCACAGCAAATTATAACTACCCCAGAGCATGGTCTATTTCTGGGATCACCTGATTCATAAATTTTAACTGGGAAATAGGATAGATTTTCAAGTAATCACCTTATCTTCAGTCTTTTCTCCTCAAGCCCATACATTGATATTTCTCCTAATTATAATGATAATAACAACAATAATGAATGGTAACAACATATTAACAAGCTTCTGTATGCCTGAAACTATGCCATGCTCTTTACATAGATATTTTACTTTGGCTTTACAACAGTGTTGTGGGAAGATGTTGTGATTATCAGTTTATGAGTAAACACACAGAACATCAATAAAAATTGTACAAGAGACCAAAGATGGGGAAAGGCAGGGCTAAGATACTTGTTTCTTCTCTGTAGATCTCCTAGTTAGGTAGCCCTTGGCATTAGACTTTAGTATTCCCAGATCTCGAATCCAAGCCTATACATAACCTGTCATGGTTTGATCCAGGTGTCCCCCACAAACAATTGAATGTGTTCTGATAGATCGATCCTCAACTGATGGCAGTTT
>PVHP010009690.1:0-36229 GCA_004024765.1 Zapus hudsonius
TGTGGCCAAAGCCAGGCCCTAAATTCAGCGTGCCCCCTCTCTTCTAGGGGGGCATCTATGTCTTCACACTGCTGGACCATTTTGCAGCTGGCACATCCATCCTCTTTGGTGTGCTAATTGAGGCCATTGGGGTGGCCTGGTTCTATGGTAAGTCTACGCAGGAAGACTATTGCTGTGCCATCAGTATTATCTTGCTTTCTTGGAAGGATATTTGAGTTGTAGTTCCCACAGCATCACAGAGGGTATGGTCTGTTCTGCTGGGTGAGGAGGGCATCCAGGAGACATTCAAAGAGACTGCATCATGTGCACATCCTGATTGGGTAGGAGAGTGAGACTTCATAAGGTGCTGGGTCCCCCTCAATTGCTGCCATAAAGAAGGCACCCTGTCCAGCTAGCCGGGACTCTGCTGTTGAACACAGGATGACTTTGGTCCATCTAGGCATGACAGGCTGGCCCACCTGTCTCTTGATCAGATCATGCTATCAGCTTTCAGGAGGGAGTCAAATAATGGCCATCTCTCACAGGTGTGTCATACACATGCTCTCTGTATGGACCCCAAGCACCTGAGTTCTGTCTCTAGTTCTTAAGCTAGGACTATAGGCCCATCAGTGAAGACACATGTGCCATTTATGCACTGAGTATCACTGAGGGGTCTGGAGTTGATGACAGGCCAACCCAGAGCCTTCTTTCTGATGAGACCATGAGGCTGCTGGACCATCCAAAGCTTAGCACATCACTGACGTCCCTTGAATAAAAGGCCAGGACAGATTCTGGATAGAAGGAGTAGCTGTTAAGATCTCTTTATTAATTATTAATTCCCAAAAGAGTTAGATATTACTGAAAGAAGCATGTTTCTAAAGTGCCATGTTCCTGGGACAAAATACTAATCAGTAAATGTCTAGAAAAATCTTTTCATGAAAACAGATTATATACATACATTGCAGTATTATCCAGCCTTAAAAAGAAAAAGAAACTGATCTACCTTCCAACATGGATGAACCTCAGGGATATCATGCCGCCTAAAACAAGCCAGTCCTCAAAGGACACACACTGTTCGATTCTACCCATGTGGCCCCTAAAGGAGCCAAATCCCTAGAGACAGAGGTAGACTGGAGTGCTAGGGGTGGAGGTGGGAAGGGGCAGGATGTTGAATGTGGACAGAGTCTCAGAAAAGATGAGAAAGCTCTGGAGATAGAAGGTGGGGTTGCGTGGCCATGTAGTTGTATGCTTAGTACCACTGAACTGTGCAGTTAAATAGTCAGAATGGTATCTTTGATGTTACGTGCATCTTACCACATCTTTTAAAAAGTGGAAAAATATGCTTGTAGAGGGAGGCATGGAAACTGTGGGTCAGGGAAGAGGGCCTGAGGCAGGATGGGCCAGAAGTATACCTGGGCCCATGGCTCAGCCACCTGACCACAGGCCTCCCTGGAGCAGCTTTGGGGCCAGCCAGCATATGGATTCTTGCAAGAGGCTAGGTGCAGTCAGGGTTACAGGGTCTGAGGGGGAGATTCCTGGAGTCAAGAGGTATCTAATGTCATGACTGGCCCCATGGCTACTGCTTCCTCCTCAGGTGTCCGGCAGTTCAGTGATGACATCAAGCAGATGACCGGACAGCGGCCCAGCCTGTACTGGCGGTTGTGCTGGAAGCTGGTCAGCCCCTGCTTTCTCCTGGTAAGGACCGTGAGCCCTGGATGCATCCTGCCTGTCTTCATGTGTTGAGATCTGGGTTGCTGTGACTGGCATCAGTGGGTCACAGGACTTGTCTGAGGAGGGCAAGCTGGTCCTTCCCATTATCTCTGCTTTTCTAAAGGCATCTTCCACCTTCTGCTTTAGACCCTGGAAAAAACTCTCATGTGACCTTGCATCCCACTAAGGTTAAAGTGAGTCCTGCCCTTGGATGAGCCCTCTGTGTTGGAGGAGAGGCCAGGCTGTCCATGAAGAGGTAGATAAAATGCAGAACTCCTAGAGCAGAGCGCCTGAGGATAGGGGTAACTAGACTGTCCCCATGCTCCTGGAGCCCTCCTTCAACTCTGTTGAAGCTCCTGGCCTTCATAATCTTCATAATGAAGGCTTTGCCGGGGTCAGCAAAGTTGAACCAGCAGCCCAGTCTTCCAGGCTCCTGCTTTGGCAAGCATAGTTCTATTAAACATGGTCTCAGCCATTGGCTATAGTCCCTTCCACACTCTGACAGCAGACACCAAAGTGGCAGGTACCACAAAACTCTCCAGCCTATCTGGATGAGGGTGGTCCAGGTCCAAGCAGAGTCCCTGAGCTCATAGGCACAAATACCTTCCCTGAATTCAGAGGTTACAGAATGTTGTCTGGAGTGTAGCTAGTGACTCAGACTGGAGCCCATCATGGGCCAACAGGGGTCCTGTGTATAAAGATACCTCATCATCCATTAGGGCTATGGGGCAGGGGTTTAAACAGCAAAACTCACAGCGGGAGCCTGGGGCACAGGAAAAAACAAGGGATACCTCATCTGAGCTGCAAAGGATGCCAGAGAAGCCACTTGGTCTCATGTAGCAGTCATCACCAACTTATATCAAGGTCCTATGTTCTGAGCCAGCTTGCAGCCCTCTCAGCCCCAGGAAAGTTATTGCTTCCACCATATGGTCATAATTAGGATACAGCCTGTACTGACATTCAAAGGTATGCCCTCCCAGGAACCCTGCAGTACTGGTCCTTCCCTGAATGGCCCATTCACTCCTTTCTTCACAGTCCTGCTCTGCTCTGCTCCTGATTGGTCAGCCCCCCATCAATGCTAATGAGCTCACTTTGGTCTTGGGAGGTGCAACATTCAACAGACAAAATCTTCATCCTACACATGCCTCTTAGAGCATTAAAGCCTGAAAGCTAGGCTCCGCAGTCCTTCACTTGACTAGCTTCATGGAAATGTCAATTCCATTACTTTATGTCATTCTATGCTTAAATTTAGAGCCAATGTTCTATGGAGTTATGGTCTTGGCAGACAAGATAAAACTATCTGATATTTCTTCAAGTCACTGTGCGACAGCAGCCCTGTGACACGTGACCTTAAGGAGAAGGTGTGCACTGCAGGTGTGTTGTCTTCCACAGCAGATCACTCTGCCACACTCCAGAAGCAAACTTACCAGACCAAAATCATGAGGGATGAGGCTTTGACTGACTCGGTGCTTTCTAAGAACATATCGTCAGAGCTGAACAGCAGGTGTGAGATATGTGTGTCAAAATGTGCTTTCCAAAATGGCACTTTTGAACATTAACTCTGCTGACTCTAAGAAAAATGCCTAAGAGGTCAGAATTTGCACTTGAAAGAACAGAACATCTTCAACCAAGTCCACTGGGTGTCCTGTGTTTTCCTGGGAAACCACAGCCCATGTGTGAGCACAGCACACACAGTACAAAGTACAGGTATAGGTAAACAGTCCACATTCAGGTACGAAGTTTGTGTGTAAGTGCATAGTATGTGTTGGAGGCATGACAATTACATGTAGATACACATGACATGTATAGGTATGAGGTGTATGTGCAGGTACATAGTACACCTGCAGGCATGAGATTTATATGTAGGTGCACAGTATATTTGTAGCTATGCAGTACATACATAAGTACTTAGTACATATTTAGGTACACATACAAGTACATCTGCAGGCATGAAGTTCAAGCGAAGGCTTATAGTACATATACAGGTACATAGTACCTATGTTGTCAATGTGTCGCTCACACATGGAACAGTTCTATAGAAACATGCAAGCTCATGTTATGTGTTGGTACACAATATACTTGTAGACACACTACAAGGCATGTTTTAAAACACGGTGCATGTGTATTAATTGAGTGAATGAATGAATGGATGGATGGATGGGTGGATGGATGGATGGTTTGGGTGATGAGAACTCACATAGTGGGAACCTGCCCTAGACAGGGCTGCCTCCCACTACTCACCTCCTCTTTTGCAGTCGCTGACTGTCATGGGGCTGATTAAAAATAAGCTCTGTGAACTTATTAGACATCTTCCCAAATGACACAGACAGAGCCCGCTCCCCAGGTGGTCTCATATGGGACACTGCTCATTTAAGCTCATGGGTCATGGAGTGAGTGCACTGAACAAGGGTCAGGTTGTTTTTTTTTTTTTTAAATATTTTATTTATTCATTTTCAAGCAGAGAGATACAGAGAGAGAGAGAGAGAGAGAGAGAGAGAGAGAGCACACCAGGGCCACCACCTTGTGGGTCTGGCTTATGTGGGTCCTGGAGAATTGAACCCGGGGCCTTAGGCACTGGAGGCAAGTGCCTTAACCGCTGAGCCATCTCTCCAGCCCCCAAGGGTCAGGTTGTTTTGTCTCACTCTTCATCAAATGCTAGGGCAGGGTCAGGTAGGATGTAGGAGGACAGAACCAGGTAGATAGCACCCCCGGGGAATGTGGCTTTGCTCAGTCTAGATGCAGGTTTCCTGACTGTGGGGCCTGGCCAGTATCTGCCACTCATGATCCTGTGTGGCCAGGAGACCATCTGCCAAGGCACTTGATAATTTCCCGCTCCGTCTAATGCTTTCTGGTTAGCGTTGGCTGACCTCAGTGTCCGTTTGTTTCAGTTTGTGGTCGTGGTCAGCATCGTAACCTTCAGGCCTCCTCACTATGGAGCATACATCTTCCCAGACTGGGCCAATGCAGTGGGCTGGCTCATCGCCACGTCCTCCATGGCTATGGTGCCCATTTATGCCACCTACAAGCTCTGCAGCCTGCCAGGGTCCTTCCGAGAGGTGGGTATTTGCATAGGTATGTGAGCCCACCCACAAGATTCGGGTGGTGTCCCCATTCCTGGATCACCTCAGCCAGGAGGAGGCTAGAGGTGGTGAATGTGGTGGGGGTGAGGAAGGTATATCTGTGGGAATATTTAGAATAAAGGAGGTTGGATGTCCACATGTGTCCACACATGTATGTGTGCATGTTACATTGTGCTTTCACATGTGTTGTATGCACGTCTGTGTGCTGTGGTGCCTGTCGTGTGCACATCTGTGTCCATGTGTGTGTCTACGTGAGTGTCTGAGTGTGCAAGGTGTCTGTGCATGCTCTGTGTGTCTATACACTGACATGTCTGTGTTGGTCTGCACATCTGTTGTGCATGGGCTTCTCTGTGTCCATGTATCTGTGTGCCTGCTGGTCTGTGCCCACATGTTCTATTTGACCTCCTAGAAGAGACACAGACATGATCCTCTGTGGATGGACTGTCCCTCACCTGTGGGCAGACTGGGAGTTCCCAGAGGTTGTCCTGCACTGGGGCAGAGCAAGTGGCCAGGCATTTCCTGTGGGAAGACACAGCCCTAGAAAGACAGGCAGGTTAGCATGGAGATCCTTACAGGTTTCTAACCTTATGACTGATTCACTCACTGAGCCAAACCTCAGTGGCTGAGACAGCAGCAGCAGGATTGTGCGTCCAGAGGCAACACACACATTGAGTCCCACATGGGATGTGATCTCAGAGTCACAAACAGTCCTGAGCCCTGAACCCAGCTCTTTGCAGACAGCTGCTCTAAAGGCAGAAGGAAGAAAGCAAACACTTCCCACAGGGGTGAGTGATAAGCACCCAGGAACCTGCACACATCCAGAGAGGGACAGAGACGTCGGCCAGCATTGGGTGCACTGAGTGTCAGTGGATGTTTGGTTTATTATCTCACTCACAGTCAAGGACCTCAGGCTATGGTTCCCAAATGTGACTCCATTGAGAAGAGTCCACTGTCTCAGCATGTCCTAGCCAGGGCCAGGTACAACACCAACAGCTTCCTTCTCTCTTAGAAACTGGCCTATGCTATCACGCCCGAGAGGGATCGCCAGCTGGTAGACAGAGGAGAGGTGCGCCAGTTCACGGTGAGTCTGCCACCTTGCCCTGCCTTTGGAGAGGGAATTCAGGTTGTGGAGTCACTCCAGAAAGCCAGGAGGCTATGTGCAGAGGCTATGTTTCATGCCAGCAGGGCCTTAGTACTGGCTAGAGCCACTCTGAAGCTCGGGATTGAGCACAGGACAACCAGCAGATGGAGAAGGTCCGTGGAGATGAACAGCCAGCATGACCTCAGCAGGGATGGCTGTATAAGGAGAGGAGCCCATGAGAGTGCTGAGCAAATGGGAGAGTTCCCAGGGACTCTGCCTTCCCTCCTGGGGTATAATGAAGAGTGTGCCAAAAGACAGGGAGGTCTGGAGCAGCTCGGGGGTAAGAAAAGGATGAACAAAAAGTGGGGGTAGCTTTACAAATGCCTGGAGTTGGTCATGTGTCCATCATGGCAGTAGGGAGGCAGAGAGAAAAAGTTGGGTGAGAACTGGATCAAGCAGGAAGGACAGCGAGACTCTGATGAGAGAGCAGGGTCACCCCAAGCCATGGGCTGTGAGCATGTGTGTTATGGAAACTAAATGGATTCGAACTCCCACAACCCTGACACATAGCCTTGTCCCTTGAAGAACCCAAAGAGCCACACCACGGTGACAAGGGGACAGTGGGAGATGAGCCTGGGTGGTATTCTGGTACATGTCATCTGTCCTTTCCCCACTCCATGAGACAGACTTACTCCAGGTGACCAACCACTTGAAAACAGTAAAAGCTGACCAAGCACCCAAGTTGGGGAGGAGCTGTGAGTCAGAGTAAAGGTCAGTGGAGGCTGAGGTGGGGATCTGCCCTTCCCACTGGCCCCTCTGTCCACTGCGTCTCATCTGTATAGCTCACAGCAGTAGCAGTCTGTCCCCCCCCCCAGCACCCCACAGGCCTGGCAAGGCCCATTCCCAGTAGCCCGCAGGCCACGGGCACCATGCTGTTTACTCCCGGTCAGGCTTGAGGACTGGTAGGGTGAATGTGGCCCAGGGTAGGCACAGTGGGGAAGGCAGGTTCGAAAGACAAATAAGTGCTTTTAAAATGGGCTGACCCTGCAAGGTCAAGTGGCCTGGGAGTCGGGCTAGTGCGGAAAAACTGTAGAGTCACAGGCTCAGCCTGAACCTCACCCTGAGAAGGCTTCCTCTGCTTCTTGGGGTGTCCTGGTCCTGGAGCAAGCTGGGCTCCCCTCCTCCTTCCTTGGGCATCATTTCCCCACCCTCAAAACACTCTGTGATCCAAACACAAGAAGAGCTTTGTCTTATCATCCCACTTGCACAGGGGTCCTCGCCCTGTCCCACCACTTCCAGCCCAGTGTGGTCAGACCCTCCCTCACCAGCTCAGTCTCCAGCTTAGACTTTGTTCAAAGCGTATTTGGTTTTCATTTGCTTCTATCGTCTATCTACCTCCTGCCTTTATTATGCTTTTATAAATTTGTATTTATTTATTTATTTATTTATTTATTTATTTATTTGTGTGTCAGGACCTTTTGCTACTGCTACATTTGTAAGGCAGACACTTTACTTTTTGTGTGCAGGTTGATTTATGTGGGTGGCTGGGGAATTGAACCCAGGCTGGCAGGCTTTGCAGTACCTTTAACTACTTTAAGTGCCTTTAACTACTGAGCAATCGCCCCAGCTCTCTCCTCTAATTTTTTCCTTTTGCCTCCTTAGTGCCTATTCTGCTGTGCTTTCACTAATTTCTTTCTTTTTTTTTTTTTTTTTTTTTTTTTTTTTTTTTTTTTTTTTTTTTTTTTTTTTTTTTTTTTTTTTTTGGTTTTTCGAGGTAGGGTCTCGCTCTAGTCCAGGCTGACCTGGAATTCACTATGTAGTCTCAGGGTGGCCTTGAACTCAGTCGATCCTACTACCTCTGCCTCCCGAGTGCTGGGATTAAAGGCGTGTGCCACCATGCCCGGCTCACTAATTTCTTACTTTGAACCTTACTTAGATAATTAATTTCAACCTTTCTTCTTTTCTCTAACAGCATTTTAAGCATCCACAGCTAGGAATTGCCCTCAAAATATCTCCATTTGCTGCATTCACAATTTATGACAGTGTCATTATTCAGATATATATATATTTCGAGGTAGGGTCTCATTCTAGCTCAGGCTGACCTGGAATGTACTCTGTGGCCCAGGCTGGTCTTGAACTCATGGTGATTCTTCTATTTTAGCCTCCCAAGTGCTGGGATTGAAGGCATGCACCACCACACCCAGCCTTAAAATATATTTTAATTACCATTGTGACATCTTCAACTTAAAACTTGCTTATAAATTTGTTTTTAAATTCCCAAACATACAGGGATCTTTTATTCATCTTTTAGTCACTATTTAATGAATTAATTGCCCTGTCCTCAGATGCCTGTGATCCTGCTCTGAACTGTATTCAGACTTCTTTATGGCCTTTGTATGTGATCAACTTTTCTAACTAGTCTATGTGTCTGTTAGACAATCTGTTGTTAGCACACAGTTCTGCTTCTGCCCCTTAGGTTTGGCTGGCATTTGTGCTGCTCATCTCTTCTACATCTTTGTCTGTGTTCTGTTTCCCTGACCATTGGTGATTGAGAGATAGATGTTTGTGGCATGTCCACCTCGAGACCATCTTTGTTTGGGATTTCCCTGTGGTTTCATCCGTGTTTGCTGAATGTAGTTGAGCCTGTCAGGATCCCAAGGATAATCTGTGCTCAGGATGCTGGAAGCTTCCTGGCATCCTGAGCCTGTTCCCTGATGTCCACCTTGTCTGCCATAAAAGTCGCTGCACAGGCAGGCATCTTTTGCTCTTGTCTGAAATACTTCTGTCACGTGTTTCACCTTGGCAGTGGCCCTGAGACTTAGTTGTCTTTTGCAAGTATAATATGCAGCTGAAGTTTCACTCTGACAGTCCAGTCCAGGAGATCAATCCACCTACTCTGCTGCAGTTTAACTTTATTCTGCCTTTAATTCTGTTTGTCCTGTTTTCGTGGGGGTTTTTTTTGTTGTTGTTGTTATTGACTTTTGTTGATTGACCTTTTTGCTTATTTTTCTTATTCTACTTGTTTCTGTCTAACTGTTGGAAACTTACAAAACTTGATTCCTTATTTTTTTTGGGGGGGGGGGTTGAGTTAGGGTCTCACTCTAGCTCAGGCTGACCTGGAACTCACTCTGTAGTCTCAGGCTGGCCTCGAGCTCACTGTGATCCTCCTACCTCTGCCTCCCAACTGCTGGGATTAAAGGCATGTGCCACCACCCGGCCATACTTTGATTCTTTTAATAGTGATTTTTGAGATTGGTGATTAGTTCCCTCAAAGCCCAAGGTTAATATCTCAATACACTTTCTGAGTAGTACTCATAAGGACGTAAATCTCCATCCTACTGGCTAACTGTGCTCTTATTGTCGAGGGTTCTATTTCCATCTTTCTAACTCATAGTGAGACACTGTTACTGCTGTGTTTATCGTATTGTTATTTCATGTGGACTGTGTTCCTGGGACTCAAAAGTGCTTTATATTTATGACTTCACTCACCATGCTTTTGGCACATGCATCTTTCCTTCCAAGATCAATTTCTGGGTTTTCAGGAAAAAAATCCTTGGCACAGTCCCTTAGAAAGCTCTCCTGATAACCCCCCACCTTTGTGTGTTGGTAAACTCTGTCACATAGTCCATGTTCCTGAAAGCATGAATCCCTAGTTCTAGGCCAACAGGATGACATCGGCCCTCTGTCCACTGAGGTCCATGGTGTGCTGACACATGAGGTCAGCACTTTGTGTACCTGCATCCTCCAGGTCTCTTACTTTTACCTGGAGGGACCTCAGGGACTCAGGGGTTTTTTTGTTTGTTTTGTTTTTTGTTTGTCGAGGTAGGGTCTCACTCTAGCCCAGGCTGATCTGGAATTCACTATGTAGTCTCAGGTTGGCCTTGAACTCATGGTGATCCTCCTACCTCTGCCTCCCCTCCTGAGTGCTGGGATTAAAGGCGTGCGCCATTACGCCCGGCCAGGGACACAGTTTTATGTAGCAGCTCTGATCACTGGTTCATACATGGCCACTTGTTAATTGATCTGCAGAACAGGATCAAGATCCATGAATCTTCTACTTATAAACTAGGTATTCATGGTGACTACACCCAGCCCCCTCTGCCCAACCCCATCTGACGTCTGCCCTTGAAGTGGTTGTGATTTCAACCAAGAGTGTGTCTCCCTCTTGTTCTTCTCAAAGTATGTACTTGTTCATAGATAAGAGATAGCTAGATGATAGAGCTGATAGGTGATTGATAGGTGATAAATAGATATGGAGATAGCTAGATGATAGAGCTGATAGGTGATTGATAGGTGATAAATAGATATGGAGATAAATGGTGGATGATAGATAGATGATACATATGTGTGTAATTGAACGATTTCTATGTTCCTAAACACTGTGTTATTTGGTGTCAGCTTTCTCCTTCCAACTTTTAGAAACAGGTGAGGAGCTGACTTGCTCTCTGGGTGCATTTTCTGCCCTTGAAGTCAGACGTGTGACACTTCTCTTACACTTCTTGTCCCCACAACACAGTGAGCTTCTTTATCACATGTGCAAAGTTTTCAGCCATTAATTCTGGGCCTCACCTCTTTCTGGGACTCTAATTGCTTGTGGATTTTTGCTACTTGAAGTTACCTCATAGCTGTTTGCTCTGATCTATCTCTGTCTCTATCTCTGTCTCTGTCTCCGACTTGATCTCTGTCTTTATCTTCTCTCTGTCTTCATCTATCTCTCTCTCTATCATTCTCCCTCTGTTTGCCTGTCCTTATGTTCTCCCCCCACACTCTCTCTCTCTTCACCCCCATATCCTCCATTTTCCTCTATGTTCTTTTTTGTTCTGGGCACTTTCTGTTATGAAGCCTATTTCTCGTGAATAGATTCTTAGGGGCTTTCTGTTGCCTTTGTTTCATTATTCATTTACTTTTTGTTCACTAATTTTTAAAAATTATTTATTTAAGAGAGAGGAGAGAGGGGCAGAAGAGAGAGGAAGGGAGAGAGAGAGAATGGGCATGCCGGGACCTCCTGCCACTACATGCCCCACTTCGTGCATCTGGCTTTATATGGATACTGGGGAATTGATTTCAGGCTATCAGGCTTTGCAAGCAAGCACCTCTAACCACTGAGCAATCTCTCCAACCTCACTAACATTTTCTGCTAAAATGTTTAGTCTTTTGTTAGCCTGTTGAGCACATTTATACATTTAACTATTATTGTTTATTATTTTGAGGTTTCTTTTGAATATTTTTGTATCTCTATACATTTTAACTTTTTGAACATGTGCAGCATAGTTACCTAAGATTTGATCTCTGTGTCAGGTCTGGGGTCCTGAGGAGTCAGAGTCAGGTGACTGACTTTACATACTACGGTTGTGTGTTTAGTCGGGTTCAATCATAGCACAGATGTGTAGCTTTTCCTTATTACATCCTGGATATTTTTGAATCTCTAAATATTCTTGGCATTCCTTAGAGCCTTCATGGTCTTGACTTGTAAGAGCTAATGTGTGGGCCCTAAACAGGATGGACTGTCCTTTGCTGGAGGCTGTCTTGAGCACCCCCAAGGCTGCTAGTCACTTCGGTTTCCAGCCCAGCTGATGGGGCACACTGTTCCAGCCTTAAGAGAGCCTCGGAGCTGGTTCCCCAAACCCTGTCAGGAGTCCCCACCCCAACCCCACTGCACACATGCAGCTCAGGGCTCTGTCCAACTTTACAGAGACTCTCTGTACCTCAGCCAGCACCTCCCTGCTGCTCTGTCCTCCACAGTCCTGGGCTCCCACCTCACACACTGCAATCCAGAAGGGCCTTGACAAGGTGGGCTGCGAGGCTAGCTGATCTGGTTCCTTCTTGCTTGGGAATTACAGACAGATGTCCACTGTCTTGCAGACAAGCGGTACATATGTAGTGTTCGATGGTAGGGTAAATCCAGCCCTATTATTCCCCTTTGACCAGAAATATCTGGTTGTGAGGCTCTGCTCCTCCATCTTCATTGCCCGGTGCTGTTCTGTAAAACAGCTCACAGTTTAGCCATGGACCTGCCCCAACTCCCATGTCTGCATCTCTAACAGTTGTATTTTGTGTTGTCCTGTGACTGCCTTCCCATGCATCTCTGGTCCTGACTCAGGGTGACATTCTCATTCCTGCCTATGTCCAGAGCAGGTTGCTGCCACAGGTTCCTGAGTTTGTCAGTTGAAGACTTGATCTCAGTCTCGGGGGATCTGGAAGTCACCCTGAGGCCTCCTCCCTCCAGAGAGGGTCACTTGGTCACTTCCTGGTTCTGTTGGTGGCAAGCACAGAGTGTACAGGGCTGTCACCCGCAGCTTCTGTGCTAGGACTGGACTCTGGCCATTGGCCCTCCTGGATATGTCCCCAGCCAGACTGCTGCCAGCTGCCCCTTCCCCTGGGCCACACCCAGACAGTGCCCACTCTGCCCAGTCTACATACTGGCCCAGGCCTGTGCACATCCCAAACCCCACACACCCAGGCCCCTAAATACCCTAAGCCTCTGCACACCATGGGTCCTGCTATGACATGTTCTAACTAGGACCCAGGAAGCCCCAAAGAGCCCCACAGGGAGGCGACCCAGGAGCCTGCCTTGTGGTCAGCAATGGCTGGCAGTCACTAGCTCAGCAAGCGTTTGTAGCGAGAATGCTTGACGGCAGGAATTGCCCTTCAGGGTTGGCTGTGCCTGCTGGTCTCAATCTCTGAGATGCTGCCCACTCCATGGTGCTACACCCAGCAAGACAAGGCGCAAATTGCAGTGTTTCCTAAGGATGGGACTCAGGAGACCCAAAAAAGTGTCAGTTCAGGGCAGAGGGGACATTGTTAGGCTACTCACAAGTTGGCAGGAGGACAGTCTGGAGTCAGCCCTGGATCAACAGGTGCCCTTGTGCTGACTTCCTGCGCTCCCACAACAAACTAGCTGAGTTAGTAATTTGTTGCTGGTTTTTATTTTGCTTTGTTTTGTTTTATTTTGCTAAGACAGAATCTTACTCTATCTAACCCAGGCTAGCTTAGAACTCACTATGTAGCCCAGGCTAGCCTCAGACTCATAGCAATCTTCCTGCCTCAGCCACACTAGTGCTGGGATAAAGGCCTGTGCCACCTTGTCCAAGTTCAAGGACTCTTGTTCATCAAGTAATGTGTTACTTAGCAGTTTACATTTGGCCACTCACCCTTGGTGCCCCCCAGGAATGGCATCAATCAGTACCTGGACAGGTTCCCCCAAAGGCTAGTGGCCACCACCTGACACCCATAGCCTTAAGCACAGCAGAGGTCACTGATCCATGAGCCATTATCCATGAGTCTGTTCCTTTGCTTCTGAATCATTGTTGCTCTCTTTCCAGCTGCGCCACTGGCTGCTCGTGTAGAGCAGAGGGAGGCAGCCGGCTGGGCCATCTCCACCATCACTAGGAGCACACCAAAAGGAGACCCAAGTGTTAAGGAAGGAGGCCCACCTCCACCCTCCCCTCTGCCATATGGAAAACAATCAAAGCATTACATTCATCCCGTGACTGTCCACACCTGATCCAGACCACCGAAGGATGTGCCATGTGTGTGTGGCTTTAAGAATACTGCCGTGCACTGTCCCCATCCCCACTGGGTGCAAAACTTGTGGCTGTCATCTGTCCCTGCAAGTCCAGCTTTCCTCTCCATGGCATCCGGCAAAGGTCTTGCTGTCTCCTGTGCTCTGGGAGAGGGACCTCGGTAATTGTACATATCCTGTGCAAGAATTCATGTGCTCCCTTAGCTGCCTGGACCATTTCTTTTGCTCACATTTACAACGCCAAGTATCCTATGTTGTCTGACTGTGTACTATATACAAAGTCCTCTCCTGGTGCTTGGCTCTGAGCAGATGCTGTGGCCTGAGCATCCTGTTCACACATCACTCATGGGGTCTGTTCTGAGCCACAGAGGATGTGGGGCCTGGGGGATGTTCCAGGGATCATTTGTTTTCTTGTAACTGAGAGAAATAGAACCCATAGCATAAGCTTGGCCTTGGGATCCTGGTCAGCTTGCAGGCAACCTCATTGTGGACTCCCACATCACTAAAGAAAACATGTTCTTCATTGTTAGAGTGAAGGACCCCAAGGACCCTGCTCTGTAGAGGTTCCAAGACAGCCTGAAAACCCTACTCTGCTTGGCCTGGAGCTGTGACCTTTGAGGAAAGACACCTCTCCCCCACCCCACGGGTTTTATTTCTCTCAGGCACCCATCACATGATAGGGGAAGGCATTTTAAAAATCATATTTACCTGTGAATCGAAAATATTCCTTAAAATTCAAGGTTAGTCCGTGCAAATCTGTTTGCTGGCCTTCCGGTTTTCGTTTAAAAGAGTAATTAGCAATACCAAGGGAAGAAGGTCAGCAAGAAACGCCTTCCTGTGGCACTCTTCAGCCCCTGGAGGGAAAAGTGAATGTCATCATTTGCTTGAGCTGGTGATGAATTAACTCCGGCCTAGCCTGCACCCTACAAGGATGGCACATGTGTTTGTCCCTGGAGAGCCGGTCTCAGGTGTCCTCTGAGAGTGGACATTGACACCAGGGACTGAGGCTCAGTAGAAATGTTGTCCTGTGGGCTCTGAGGTTGTCTGCAGTGTGGCTAAGGAGGGTCAGGTTCCGGGAGCAACTTGGTATAGCCATCCAGGTGTCGTCTGCATCTGTTTCTGTCTCATTGTCAGTATCTTGTGTGGGTCCTTATGAACAATAAAAGAAATCTCTGTTGGAAAATGGCCTCAGCCTCATGGTCATGTTTTTGCTTGGTTTAGTCATGAGGTGAATCACCCACCACGGGGAGGGGGACAGATCCAGCTCCTCCCAGTACCCTTCGGCCTGTCTCCCACCCCACCCACCCCTCGCCATACATAAACCTCCACAGCTGCCTCCCCAGAGCAAGTGTGTCTGCTGGGCTCCCACACAGCTGTGCCAAAGGTAGTCCTGACTCCACCCCAGGTCTACAAGACACCCACTTGGTATTGTACCTGTTTGCTCACATGGACCCTGTTGCTTACCCTACCTCAGCATCCCTGTAGGCTCCACACATATCTAATTTCAGGCCCCATGGCCTGATGACTGTCACCTCTGGCCTGAGAGCTCCTTCCTAGAACATGTCCAGGGTCTCTTGAGTGGGCCTTTAAGGGTCTCTTGTCCACTCTGTGACCCATGTGGCTCTTCAAACATGGGTAGATCCAGTTGCACCAGGAAACAACGTCCATGGCTGTCTTCATGCTTGGTAAAAGGCAATATCATTAGTGTGAGCCCTGACAGGTCAGCTGGACACCAACACCATGATGACACACCTGATAATATGGTCTCCAGGCATGACCCATGATGGAATAGGCATCTTACATGATACCATTGACATGTTTGCAAAAGAACACCTCACCCACTTGAGGTTTGGGCCCACAGCATGACAATCAGGGACTCTGCCTTGACCCCCCAAACTCTTGAGCGGAGCAAGGGTCTCTCTGCCCAGGGCCCTACAGAACACTGGCCACAATAGTTCCAAGGGTGGCAGGTCAGCTTACTGGCAATGGGCCCTTTGTCTATAGTGCAAGCTGCTCCGTAGCCACCCACATAGCTGACCTTGCCCGTGACTTAGCCATGGCTCAAAGATGGCCACACATAGTCCTGGAGCCACTTAGCCTGCCCCCTCCTTGATCCTCAGAAAACCTAAAAGCACATTAGACCCTACACATCCCAAGGCGGGAAGAGGGTACATGGGCCGAATGGCAGCCAGTCTCTCAGAGATGAGTGCTGATGACAAATCCCTTGAGAGAAAACAAGTTTGTTTGTAGTGGCTGGAGGCCCTGGTGTACCCATTCTCTCTCTCTCTCTCTCTCTCTCTCTCTCTCTCTCTCTCTCTCTCTCTCCTTGCAAATAAATAAATACAAATTTAAAAAATATATGGAGGGGTCAAAACTATTAGGGATAGTCACATGCCAAGTGCTCCAAGAGATAAAGCAGGAAATGCCCCAGGTAGCAAGCAAAGGAGTGGAACCCTGAATATATGAAGAGCTCTGTACCAGTTATATTTCTCGTTGCTGTGACAAATATGACAAAGGTAACTTAAATGAGGGAGGGTTTCTTTTGGCTTACAGTTCAAGGCTACAGTCCTTCATGGTGGGGAAGGCATGGCAGCAGGTATATGAAGCAACTGGTCATATTGCATCTGTGGTCAGGAAGCAGAGATTGACGAATACTGGTGCTCAGCTTGTTCTCTCCTGTTTAGATAGCCCAGGGCCCCAGCCCATGGAACAGCACTGTCCATATTTAGGTGGGTCCTCCCACATCAAATAACCTAATCTAGAAAACCCTCACAGACATGCCCAGAGATTTGTTTCCATGGTGATTTTAAATCCTGGCAAGTTGACAACTGAGATTAATTATCGAAAGCTCCAACAAATCAATAAAATTGCAAATAAAGTGGCCAAATAAACATAAATCTGAAGTGCATGCCAAGCTATACAGCTTTGTTACTATAACAAACATCTAAAAATACAGTTTAGAAAGACAAAAGGTTTGGGGCAATGGCTCAGCAGTTAAAGGCACTTGCTTGCAAAGCCCACTGGCCCAGATTCAATTCTCCACTGCCGACATGAAGCCAGATGTAAAAAGTGGCATCTGGTGTTCACTTGCAACAGCAAGAAACCTTGGCACACAAAAACACACATCCATGTAAATAAACAAATAATTCGTTTTTGTAAAAAAGAAAAAGATTGCTTTTGCTCATAGCTTTGGAGGTTTCAGTCTCTGGTTGAGGGGTCCTGATACTCCCTGTTACCTTAGGGTTACTCAGCAGCATGGCTACAGTGGGTGACAAAATGGATCACATCATGGCAGTGAGTTTTGAGAGAGGAAGAGTAGATGTTGAGGTCCTACAGCCCCTTCAGTCATGTGCCCACCCTGTGATATGAGCCTCTCCAATAGGCCCTCCTGCCTAAAGGTTCCGCCACCTCCTGACAGCCCCAAGCTAGGGACCAAGTCTAGGAAACACTGGTCTTTGGGGACATTCTAGATCCAAACTGTAGCAAGTACATTGAAAAAGAGGATGTCCAGGTGGTCCATGACCTTGGGAAAGGCACCCAACATCACTCATTAACAAGGAAACACAAACTCACCCTAACTCTTGCAACCCTACAACAGTTAAACTGAAAAGTCTGACAGCACAGGTGG
The DNA here is from genome assembly GCA_004024765.1 of Zapus hudsonius. Taxonomy (NCBI): domain Eukaryota; kingdom Metazoa; phylum Chordata; class Mammalia; order Rodentia; family Dipodidae; genus Zapus; species Zapus hudsonius. The sequence continues at coordinate 17,001 of PVHP010009690.1, forward strand.
GTCGGGGCTGTTGGTGAGCGCAAGGTGTGACATCACCCAGGAGCATTCATCTGTGGCAGGTGCTGCTAGGGTGCCACCCTGCATGGGTGATTTCCTTCACCCATTACCTGTGCATCCCACCTGCAATGCTCCATCAGCTCCCACAATGACCTGTCCCTGAGCCTGTCCCAGATCTGGCCTATCACCAGCCAAGCCCGACCTGACCTCCCCATGTGATCACTATGAGTTCTGCTCCACTTGAAACCTTACCTGCTTGTAGCCCCTTCTCCTCCTTGTTCTGTTTGCCCTTTTCCTGCCCCTAGTCTTCTGAGCTCTACCAGAGAGCCAGGCCAACTCAGGATTTCCAACCTAAGATAGGTGTCCAACCTGGGCCTGACAGTCTCTCTGTTCTTCCTGAACTCCCATGGGCCCACCAAGGGTCAAATGTCCACCCACAGCTTGGCAGTCTCTCAATCATCCTAAACCCCATGGTCTACCTCTACCTCTGTGTTCTCACGTGGTATCACGTATCTACTTTGAGCTCCAGTAGTCTACCTCCGCAGGCCTACCAGGGGTCACGTGTTCACCTTGAACCCTCGAATGTATCTCTACACACCAGCAAGAAATCATATGTCCACCCTGATTCCCACTTGACCACCAGGGGTCTCGTGTCTACCCAGAGCCCTGAAATCCATTTCTGCATGTCCACCGGGTATCACATGTCTACCCTGAGGCTTGCAGTCTACCTCGGAGTGCTTCTCGAAGGTCACATGTCCGTCCCAGTTCAACAACCTTCCTCTGCAGGCCCATCAGGAGACACATGTTTATCCGGAACCCCATCTCCTTCTGCATTCCCACCAGAGATCAAGTGCCCACAAACCTACCAGTACTGTTCAAGTGCACACAGTGTACGCAGGAGGATTCATAAAAGCCCAAACTGGGCACACCTCGTGTGCTAATTGACCTTGTATGGAAGAACCTTCGGTTAATGGCATTGACCTATGGGTGGGGTTGCAGATTGAACTGTGAAGTGCTCCCTCGGGCCTGTTGAAGTCCTAATCCCCAGTCCTTTGAAGTCCCCTTAGAAGGGAATAGAGTTGTCACAGCTGTAACTATGAACAGCCCTAATTTCAACATGACTAGAGTCCTTATGAGGAAAGGATAGAAACACACAAGGAAAGGACACCTTGGGAGCATGGCGGTTAAGGATAGCTGTGCCCACTGAAGGCTGGGGAAAATCCTCCCCAGAGCCTCCAAAAGACTGAGATGTCACATTCTGCCTCCAGCCTCCAGAGCTAGGAGAGGCCAGTTCCTGTTGCCTAGCTCCTTCCCCCCCCCCCATTTGTAGCACAGTTGAACCCAGAACACCTCAGGGACTGGGACACCAAGCTCTGCAAATTCTAAAATCCATCTCTAAATGTTTTCATGGTGTTGGGGATGGCTTTGCCATAGGCAAGCAGTCTATTAGTAAACTCAATTTTTAAAAGAAATTATTTGACTTATTAACTTATTAGAGTTTGTTGGCCTTTTGAAAAATTCAGTTTGTAAACTGTTTTACTTTTTCTTTCTTTGAAACTAGCTGAGGCTGACCTAGAATTCACTATGTAGTCTCAGGGGGACCTTAAACTCAAGGCGATTCTCCTACCTCTGTCTCCTGAGTGCTGGGATTAAATGTGTGTTCCACCATACCCAACCAATTTGTAAACTTTAAAAAATACAAATTAATTCAATTTAAGTCCTTAAAATTTTAATTTGGCCAGATAGAAATCAATTTTTAAAAAATTTAAAGTATATATGGAAAAGCAGGGCATTAAAAAAATCACATCTATCCTTACAAAAGAGAGAGAGAGACAGGGTTAGAGAGATGGCTTAGCATTTTAGGTGCTTGCTTGCAAAGCCTAACAGCCCAGGGTTCAATTCTTCAGTGTCCACATAAAGCCAGACGCACAAAGTGGTGTGTGCATCTGGTGTTAGTTGGCAACAAGAAGTCCTGGGGCACCCATTTTCTCTGCCCTTTCTTTCTCTCACTCTCTCTTCTTGCAGATAAATAAAAATATTTTTTAAAAGACAGTTTCAGTTAAAAATAATGAAAGCCTCATGCCGCATAGGTACTATAGCCCATTCTAGTGATGTGGTCCATCAATAAAAAGCAAGCACTTCGGGTCACTGGCTCCCACCTCCTGCTTGACGCGCCTGTGGACAACAGGCTGGTGATACGCAGCCCAGCTGTGCCTGTCTCTTGGAGATGAGGGCTTTCTAGGTGTTGGTGTGAGTAATGGAAGTTGTAAGGCACCAATATCAAGACAGTTGCTGATCACTGACCTCATGGCCTTGACCTTCCATAGTTCTTCTTGCCATCCTCCAGGCAGTCTCTGGTGCTGACTACACAGCTGAGTCTCCTCTCAGCTATGAAGAGGACCAGGTCAGTGACCATGGAAATCCTTGGGGCTCTCTGTGGTCCATCCTCTGCTCCTGCTAGTGATCAACTTCTTCACATTACTTTTGGTGACCCAAATGTAACTGCTGTAACCTGCTGTGACCAGAAGCCTTGATGATAACATCAACAGTCAATTAACATATTTTTGTATATGTGTATATGTATATAATCATCATAGATGGTGAAAAAGAAGGCACATTGGGATATTAGTTTTTACAAAATATTTTATTTATTTATTTGCAAGGAGAGAGGGAGAGAGAGAGAGAGAGAGAGCACAAGCAAGCACAGGTGCACCAGAGCCTCCAGCCACTGCAAATCAACTCCAGGTGCATGCACCAATTTGTGCATCTGGCTTTACGTGGGTACTGGAGACTCAAACCCCAGTCATTACCATTTGCAGGCAAAGACCTTAACCACAGAGCAGTCTCTCTAGCCAGAATATTACTTTTTGTGGTTTTCACAGTTTGATGGAGACATTGATTTGCAGGAAGGTGAGCACCACACAGCATTTTAAGTGGACACTTGAGCTCACCACAATAGTGACAGGATGCATCCATGTGCTTGCCAGGAATGCACACAGCAGGCTCTCCGTACAGTTAGCTCCACGTCCCTGGCCTATGCTCCTTGGACCTGTCATTCTCTTCCAGGCCTCCCTAGCAAATGCTATTTTGAATAGGACTTGCTTTTCCTCTCTCTTCCAAGTTTGACTGGGAGCAGGTACTGAGTTGGTTTGATTCATTTCCAATAGTGTCTTGAATATTCCTGGCATATTCAATATGCCAGAACTCAATATGTTTACATATTTCTGGGGGGTGAGTGGATCTGTGGATGAATGGGTGTATAGGAAGGTTGGGCTGATGGGTGAGTGGGTGGATGAGTGGATGTATGGATTGGTGGATGGAAAAAGTAGGTAGGTGGATTGATGGATGGATGGATAGATAGATAGATAGATAGATAGATAGATAGATAGATAGATAGATAGATAGATAGATAGATAGATAGATAGATAGATAGATAGATAGATAGATAGATGAGCTATAATGGGTGGGTTGATAGGTAAGTCAATGGTTATGTGGGTAAAGAGTTGTAAAGGATTGATGAGTAGATGGGGGTGTGAATGGATGAATAGGTAGGCAGATGAACAGATAGATAAATGGGAAGAGTCATGGATGGGTGGATGAGTGGATAAGAGGGTGGGTTCATGGGTGGATGGGTGAGGGGCAGAAGGTAGAGGGGTGGGTGGATGGGTGCACCTGTATTGCATTCACAAGCCTGTCATCTTTGTCTAATCTCAATTTTCCCTGCAGAACTAGACACATGAATGCTGAATTTGGCATTTGTTCTCCAAATAGAGGTTGGACTCTGATGTGAATTTTGAAACATCCAAAGTAACTGGGTGCTGCGGCTGATTTCTTGAAGGGGAGGGCACTATACCCCCTTCTGCTCAGCAGGGCCTTGGTAGCCCACTCTGCTCTTTACCATCGGATTTGAGCTCTTTGCTGAGTGACCTTTAGACACAAAGTCTGGGTGTTCGAGCCCAGAAAAGCCACGTGATTCCTCTGAGAGAAGTGTTTAATAAAGGCTCCGCAACAGCAAGATACCTGGCTTAAAGGGTAAACGGATTCCTCTGTTTGGCTTTTTTCTCCCCCACAATTCTCCCTTAATCTCTGAAGATTCATCTGACTGGCCCAGCCCAAAGGTCACAGCATCTGCCTGCTTCCTGATTCCCGACTACTGGAGGAAGGGTCTCCTGTGTGGAAACACAGGTAATTAGCAAGCCCTGCCTTCCTGATCCCCCGTGGAAAGTGTGGCACACTTAATATTGTTTGGGCCAATCTACTCCCCTCCTCCCAGGATGCCAAGTCACAAACAGCCCACCTGATGCTCTCACTATGACCCCCAATTCTCAGTGGACAGAGGCTAAGAAACCATGTGAGTCAGAGGCCAGGGACCAGCAAAGCAAAAACAAAACAAGTGTTGTACCCTGGCACCCTGATTTCTGCAGCCTGCTCCTTCACTAGTCGGGGGCAAGCTTGGCAGGACCTGACCTGAAGCTTCCAGCTGAAGCGTACAGCCAAGGATGCCCTGCACCAGGCCACATTATTCAGGGTGGAAAATGTCAGCTTGTGCCAACAGAGAGGCAGGTCCTGCTGTGTAGGTCAGCAGCACGGGTGGTGGTGAGGATACCTGCAGGGGGAAACAGAGAGAGAATTTCAGTGATGACAAGGAGGTTAGAGTGAAAGCTTGATGACCTCCCCCAGGTAAAGTGCCCAGCCATACAGGTCTGCCCAGGAATGAGAGGTTTCCAGCGTGGACTGAAGATTCTCATTCTCGTCCTCACTGGCCCTGAGTTCAGAAATGGGGAGGACCCTGACCAGGGAAGCATGGAGGGGAATGCAGCCCCAATAGTGGGAGGAAACAATCAGGCTGTGCTTTCCCTGGGTGTCCCAGTGACAGAAGGCTGAGTGTCAAGAGAGCACACCAAGGGGCCAGGTAGGAGGTCCCATTCCCAGTCTCCCCATACAGGACACCTCACACCTTCATATGCCGGGAATAGTGACACACACCTGCAATCCCAGAACACGAGGAATGGAGGCAGGAGGACCAGGATTTGGCTACATAGTGAGTTTGAGACCAGCCTGAGCTACATAAGACTCTGACTCAAAAACAATAACAGGGCTGGAGAGATTGCTCAGCAGTTAAGGTGCTTGCCTGCAACAACTAACAACCCCGGTTTGGTTCCCCAGTACCCACATAAAGCCAGGTGCATAAAGTGGAGTTCATTTACAATGGCTAGAGGCCCAGGAGCACCCATTCTCTCTCTGTCTCTGTCTCTCTCTCTCTCTCTCTCTCTCTCTCTCTCTCTCTCTCTCTCTCTCTCTCTCTCTCTCTGCTTGCTAATGTGTGTAGTATTTCTGCAGCCAGAATCAGGGGTGCGGTGCCAGTAAACTCACACAGATGGGCCAGGTATGGCCAGGGAACAGAAGCAAAGACCTGCAGAGGTGAGGTCGGATGAGGGTTGTAGCCCAAAGCATGTGCTACAATTTACAGAACCATTAAACCTATGGAAACACAAGCCAGGAATTCAAACTTCTGCTTGAACAAACTATCCAACCCTGAAGTCTCAACTACTGTATTAACCAGGATGCTTGCTGGCTTCATCAGTAATTGAGTGTTCCTGGCTAAGGTAAGGACAGTCACTGAGGTCCAGGAAGCCATCTCAGAAGCCTAGGAAGATAGCTCGGTATCCTCTCCCTCTGATCACAGCCAAGGAAACGAGAACCCGCCCTCACCCAACAGCCCTTGCTGGAGGCTCATTAAAATGAGGGTAACACAATAGGTCTCAGGTCATGGGACCCATGAGAACACCTTTAGACAGCCCTGTGGGAAGGAAAATGTCATTGCTGTGACCTCTCTCATATGGGTCACATATGACAGAAACCAAGGCCCATGCTGTGAGCCAAGCACAGTGTTGCCTATCCCAGGGTGCCTGTTGCCCATGGCTCATAGGCTCCCTGACCACCTTCTGAGGAGCACCCTGAAGGAAGCGCTGGGCTGGCAAGAGTCAGAGGCCAGGCTGTCCCTCATGACCCCCTGTGTCTTAGTAAAGTCCTTCCATGCAAGCAGGACACTTGGTCACTGTGAGATCTAGGCAGTTGCTGAAAGACACCTGCCAATCAAACATGGCCCTCGGGTCCTCAGACTGACTTTAAGCCACAAACACCCACCATGGCCAGCTGAAGCAATGGATGTGTTTCTGTTCTTTCCTGGCTGGCTGGCTTTAAAGGACATTCGAGGAAAGTCCTCATGCCTCTGGAAGAGCCCACCCCAAGTAGTGTCCCCTCCTCTGGGTGGGTGCAGCATGTCCTGGAGAAGGTACCCTTCAGGGCCCCTGCCAGGAGGTCCCAGATGCATGTGTCAAACACCAGTGAACAGATGGTGTGAAGAAAAATCCCCATATTTGCTTTATTAAAAGCACTGCTGTCTAAGTGAAGGCAGGATTCGATTTATATACCTGAACTTCACGAACGGCTAGTGTTGAATGTATCCAACACCTACTTTGTTGATCTAGAATTTAAATAATTTTTACTTATTCCGGGAGCTAAGCTCCTCTTTCCTTGGAGTTATTTGCTATATAGACGAAGGATTCTGTCAGATAGGACTTTTTATTTGATCACTTTTGCATAGCGTACATATTTACACAGTACCAATGAGGCAGAAATGCCCTTTTTAAATCATGCCCTTGGCCTCAGTGGAGTGGGGGCTGGGGTGGCCGCCTACTGCAGCAAGCTGCACCCTGCAGGTCCACGGTTAAGCCCGTTGCTAAACCCAAGGTTGGCATTCGGACTATGGCCATTAGTCCCTAGGCATGCTGATAGCCTAGAAGCTCTGTGAACTCAGAAGAGCTATATCTGAAATTTTAAAATGTTCTATCATTCCGAAAGTGCTCATTTTAAAGGCTTAAGGGGAAAAGGGAAAATGAATTACCTATAGATCCAAAACCCAAAGATGACAAGCAGGGCTGCATGTCAGACCCATTCCACTTCCAGGCCTCTCTAAGGACCAGTCTTCCCTGCATGGGTTATTCTACTCTTTCTTAAATTATTTCTTTTTCTTTAATTTTATTTGTTTATTTAATCTCCAAGGAGAGAGAGAGAGAAAAAAAAAACGGGCATCACAGGGCCTCCAGGCCATGCAAAAGAACTCCAGGTGCATGTGCCATTCTGTGCATCTGGATTTAACTGGATACTGGGGAATCAAACCCAGGTCATTAGGCTTTGCAGGCAAGTGCCTTAACCACTGAGCCATCTCTCCAGTCCCTAGTCTGTTCTTTCTTTATCCATTTCTAGGGAATGTTTGGGATGTATAGGGAGGAAGCAGGCAGTACTTGGGGCCAGATGGGCTTGGCTGCCTCCCATCTGAGCAAGGTTCCTATCTACTCAGCCTCAGTTTACTTATCTGTCCACAGCAACCTAGTACCCAGCTCAGCTGGATGTTAGAAGGATTGGACTAAATGGGACAAATACTTAGAAAGGAGCCTGGTATGGTCACACCTGGGATCAGTGTGACCCTGATCTACTGCTGGCTTGTCAACTCTCATGGGTGCATTAGCTAGTGACATAGAAGATTCCTCAGTCTGGCAAGGTGATGACAGGCTTGGCTTCGGTAGGAGCACGGGCAGTGGGAGGACCTTGAGGACCTACCTGTGGAGGTGTGTGGAATACCAATTCCCCCTCCCCAGACACAGAGGGCTACCAGGAACCATTTCTGTGGCTATCTCTGCTCCCTGATGGTGGGAAATAGCTGTATGGCACTACATGAGGATGGAGTGCACGAACCAGCCAGAGAGGAGAGCAGGAGGAGCTGGAGGTGAAGTCCATGTGATCACCCAACCAGAGAAGAGAGCAGGAGGGGATAGAAGTGAAGTCTATGTGATCGCTCAGCCAGAGAGGAGAGCAGGAGGGGCTGGAGGTGAAATCCACGTGGTCACCTAGCCAGAGAGCTTAGCAATGAGAGCACAGGCCCGTGGAAGGGCTAGAAGCTTCTGCAGGAGCTAGGATTGAAGCATAAAAGGAAACAAGTCTCAGGAGGCTCCAGAGATGCTCAGCCTTCCCCCCAACATCTCACACAGGACCAGGACTTGGTGGTGGACTGAGGCACAGCCCCAGCCAGATACTGAGAGCTCCTCTCCAGGGCTCTGGAGACCCAAGCTGGAGAGCCCAGACTCTGGTGTACCTAGGCTCGGGCCCCCCAGAGGCAGCTCCAAGCTCTGCCCTCTGCTCCTCCTTCCACCAGTGAGTGAGCCCCTCCTCCTCCCCATGGATCCCACTGTCTTCTTTTAAATTGTGTTTCATATATTGGTAACATTATTCATGTGTATAATATATTTTGATCATAATACCCTCCTGTTACATTCTCTTCTCTCTCCTCCCCAACCTCCTTCATTTGAACCCCTTTTTCCTCCCAACTAATTTCTTTTCTACTGTTATGCCATTTTTTCCATGTGTGTGGGGGGGGTGACCATTATGTTTAATTAGAATTGCCTACATAAGTCTGGATGTTTATTTACCAGAGCACATGCAACCTAACAGTGTTACACCACTGAAGAAAATGTCTTCAATTCCCCAGCAGCCATTAACAGCAAGTATCTCCTCAAAGTGGACTGTGGGCCTCACGCCCTCCTCCAGCATCAATGATGGTGCATTCATGGACCCTTTATTGTACAGGTCTTGTGCAAGTAAGGACAGTGGCTGTGAGGTCATGAATACAACAGCCATGTCATGTCCAGAAGACACTCTTCTAGTATTCCTCCCATCCTCTGGCTCTTACATTCTTTCTGCCCTCTCGCCTGCAAAGTTATCTGGAAGTGGGTGATACAGACGTCTCATTCAGTGCTCAATGGTCTATCACTAATTCTTAGCACTCTGACAAGCTTTGAGTCTCCCTCTAACTAACTGCAAAAAGAAGCTTTTCTGACCAAAGCTGAGAGCAGCACTAAGACATGGGCATAAACCTAAATATTTAGAGGGCAATTTGAGGGTCACATGAGGTCCATTTAGCCAAACAGCATTTAGTAGCTCCCAGCCTAGGACTGCCCTGGTCACAGGCTTTTGCTCCATTTTCAGTACCAGCCATGAATTCCTTCCCATGAAGTGAGCCTCACATCTAACCAGAGAGGAATTGGTTGCACCTGTAACAGTCCTGCCACTATTGCACCAGTGGGCAAATCTTGCGTAGCTGGTTGGTTGTGTAGGTTTCAGGGTCCACCATTGGGTAAGACTATTAAGGACTTTTCTTACCGAGCAGAGTACACAGCACTTTCCAGCACTACGACAACTAACCAGCAGGGAGGAGCTGGAAGCCCTTGGTGCCTCCTTCATGTCTCACTCCTCCATTCACTGGGGACCCCAGGTCTCCATCATCTACTAGAGGCTACATTTCTTTTCTATTTTCTGCAGTACCTGGGGTTGGAACCCAGGACTTTGGACATAATAGGCAAAAAAAAAAAAACACTCTACCACCAAGCTGCATCCAAGCCTCCCCCCATTTTCTTGAAATTGGAATCTCACTATGTTGCCCAGGCTGGCTTCAAACTTGTAAAATCCCTTGAACTCCTCACCTTGCCTGGGTACCCCTTGCAAGGCTGCCCCCACACCAGTTCCCAGGGCACACTGCCCCACGTATGTGGTCATCCAGCAGGTATCAGGCATCAGCAGCAGCAGCAGGATCTGCACGGACCCTCATCCCTCCACAAGCCTGCCAGCCTCCTTTCTCCCTAGTGCTTGTTCTTTCTCAAGGGGAGGGTTGTGAGCACAGGGAAAGAGAGGGTCAGGGGAGGGAACAGAGCAGGCATCCTCCTCATCCTCAGGAAGTAGACACTGGTAGTCTCAGTTTGCTGGGGGGTGGGGCTATGCGCTTGTCCAGGAGGACTGCAAAAAAAAAATAGTGCACCTCTCCAAATCAACATGACTAAAATCAACCATGGGAGGCACCCCAAAAGTAGAATAAGAACCATCACTGGGGGTAGTTCTAACTGTAAACTTCAAGGCAGGAACTGTGTGGGTACTGCCCCCCCTTTTGTGAGTGAAGCTGGTCTATGCAGAGACATGATTAGCAATTCCGAAATCACTGTGTGTGTTCCAGAACTGAGCAAGCAAACAGATTACGGGCAATCAGAACCAGCAACATAATTTGTGGGCCCCATGAACATTCAGGATCTTGTTCAAAACTCATCAAGATGATGGAGAGTTGGGGGAGGGTCACACGCCTGTTAGCTCAGCACACGGGAGAGGTCAGCTTGGGCCTCACAGGAAGATCCTGTTTCCAAAACAACCTGGGCTGGGAATGGAACCCATGGGCAGAGCACTTGCCTCGCCTTGCCAAGGCCATGGCTACACACACAAGCATCAGTGTGACTGAGGGGATGGCTCAGTAGGTAAAATGCTTACTTTGCAAGTGTGAGGACTTGAGTCTGAGCCCCAGAACCCATGTAAAGAAGCTGTCTCTTTAAAAAGGTGGGTGACACCTAAGAAATGACACCCAAGATTGTCGTCTGACCTCCAGACATGCATGTATCCCCCCACCATGCATATACACACACGTGCGTGTACACACACACACACACACACACACGCCACACCCGAGCATCAAAATAAGACCACAGCCTTGTGTTTGGGGGCTTGAGGTCCTGAGTGGCAAAAGGTCACCCTGTGAACAGCAAGTCTCACCCTGGAGAGATAAAGAGAATGGGCGTTCAGGACTGGAGGCAGCAGGATGACTATAGACTTGGACGTGGACTTGGACATGGACAGCCAGGCATGTGAGGACAGGACCTATCACTGATGTTGATGTCACAGCTTGTGTGTCACCCCAGCCCCTTAAAAATCCTGTCACAGGGATATTCCAGAGCTCCAAAGCACACCCAGAACCCACGGCCTACTCTCTAGCATTCCTCTCCAGCTTTGGGCATTTGGACTTTGTGGACAGAGCCAAGGCAGGGAAGGTGCTGGGAACTTGGAATTCCTGTGTCCCACAATTAAAAAGGGGTGTGCCCAAAGAACAGAGCCAACTTGAAGGATGTAGGAGATCAGACCTGAGACCATCTGGCAAAACAATAAGTAACTACAGCAACGGGATATAACCTATTAATAAAGCCCAGGCTCAGTCAGCTCAGACTTGGGACCACCAGAGCCTGAGAGCCCATGCCTGCAGCTGTGATTCATGGAGGTGCCAGCCCACAGTCTAGGTTTTCTGGGGTTGGGGTTGCCTTTCCCTCTGTTGTTGAGATTACTCTGCTGCTTCTAAGGGGCTGCAAATATTCTGCAATGACACCCATGAAGCAGGACTTGATTCCTATGGAACAGCCTGGCTGTGCCCCTGTTCAGTCCTCATTTCAGAAAGCTGCAATTTCATTGCCTTGCAACCTTCATTCCTGCCCTGGGTCAGGGTAGACCCTCTTAACATTTGCCCTAATCTGCTGGCTTCAAGGGTGGGCTGTCTTTGACTTGCTCAGGGTGACTTTGTTCATGCAAATTTTTTTCTATTGCCTTTTTATTCTTTTTTTAAATTTTCATTTATTTATTTATTTTGGTTTTGGTTTTTCAAGGTAGGTTCTCCGCTCTAGCCCAGGCTGACCTGGAATTCACAATGCAGTCTCAGACTGGCCTCAAACTCACAGTGAGCCTCCTACCTTAGTTTCCTGAGCACTGATTAAAGGTGTTCACCACCATACCTGGCAAAGAGTGGGAGAGAGAGAGAGAGAGAGAGAGAGAGAGAGAGAGAGAGAGAGAATGGGCATGTCAGGGCCTCTAGCAGCTGCAAACTGTGCATCTGGCTTTATGTGGCTACTGGGGATTTGAACCAAGGGGTGTCAGGCTTTGCAGACAAGCACCTTAACCACTGAACTACCTCTCCAGCCCTTATATTGCCTTTTAAAGTAAACTTTATATTTCAGAGTAAGTTTAGGTTTATAGCGAAATTGGACAACAAAAAGAGACTTCTCACATGCCTCTGTCCCCAAACATACCCAGCCTTCTCCTCAGAGTCCCCCATAGTGGCACGCTTACAGCAATCAATGAACCGTGTGGACACATAATTACCTGAAGCCCATGGGCTACGTGTTGTACATTGCATAAATTTGTACTAAGGTATAATGAATGATATGGTCTCCATAAATGAATGAATACAAGTGGCCGTATAAGAAAACAGACCAGAGGTTGAGTATGCGCACACACATACACACACACAGAGCCATCTAGAAGGTCTCACGAGAAGCACTCCTCATTCTTTTATTGATTGATTGATTAGTGATTGATTTTTTTAAAAAATGTTTTTATTTATTTATTTGCAAGCCGAGAGAGAGAGAGAGAGAGAGTATGGGTGTGCCAGGGTCTCTTGCCACAGAAAACTCCAGATGAGTGCAACATTTTGTGCATCTGGCTTATGCGGGTACTAGGAAATCAAACCCAGGTCATCAGATTTTGCAATCAAACACCTTTAACCTCTGAACCATCTCTCTAGCCTCTATTTTTGGCTTTTTGAAGCAAGGTCTAATTCTAGCCCAAGCTGACCTTGAATTTGTGGCAATGTCCCTAACTCAGTCTCTCAGGTGCTGAAACTAAAGACATCTGCCACCACACCCAACTCACCCCTCAGTCTTAACCCCCAAACTTTGAGCCAAAATAAACCTTTTTTTTTTACTTTTATGATTTCAATGTTAAATGTTCCATTGGACACTTGGTCCCCAGTTGGTGGTGCTATTTTGGATGTTGTGAAACTTTAGGAGATGGAGCTTCACTGGAAGAAATAGACCACTGAGGAGTGGGACTAAAGGCCTTCACCACAATGACTGATTCCATCATAAATGAAAGCAAAAGAAGAAAGGTTCAGGGACACAAAAGGAAAGAGGGGGAGCAGAGCTGGGGGATATGTTCAGAATACAATATCTACACCTGGAAGAAATTTTAAAATTCATCTTTCTGGAGTTGGAAAGATTGCTCAGTAGGTAAAAGCACTTGCTGCATAAGCCTGACAAGCTGAGTTCAGTCCACAATACCTACATGATACCAGACATAGTACCATGTGTTTCTACCAAGAGTGGACAAAGATAGAGTCCCCAAAAGCTTACAGGCCAGGTGGCCTGGTGTACACAGTGGTGACTTTGCCTTAAACAAGGTGGAAGGCAAGGACCAACACCTGACATTGTTCTTCGACCTCCACGTGTGCACCATGGCACACATACACACAAAGATTTTTAAAAATTTCATCTTTCTGGGGCTGGAAAGATTGCTCAGTGGTTAAGGCACTTGCTTGAAAAGCCTGACAGCCTGGATTCCGTTCTCCAGTACTCATGTAAGGCCAGATGCATGAAGTGGCACATGCATCTTGGGTTTGTTTGCACTGGCAAGAAGCCCTGGAGCTCCCTCCCTCTCTCTCTCTCTCTCTCTCTCTCTCTCTCTCTCTCTCTCTCTCTCTCTCTCTCTCTCTTGTTCTCTCACTCTCGCTCTCTCCCTCCCTCCATCTCTCTCTCCTTGCAAATAAATAATGTTTTTGAATTTCTCTTTTCCCCACCTTCACCATATTTTGAATCTCTGTGCATATTCAATGGTATTGCTGGACTTTCTTTTCCATTCCACTGGCCACCCATGCCTAGAATATAAAATGTCAGGTATTTACACTGATAGATGAATTTTCAAAAGAATCAATAAAGCTTTTCTCCCTCTTATTTCTGTCATTTAGGCAGAAAATAGGGATGAGAATGTCATCGGGGATGTGAATGGCAGGAGTAAAGACTGAGACACTCAGATGTCTAGGTCTTTTTCTCTGCTACGCGGCAGATGAAGAAGCAGGGTAAGCCAAATATTCCAAATAAAACAAACTGTCCAAAATCACATGCAACTGGGATGAGAGCCCATGACCTCCTAACCCAGCCAGGCTCATCCATGGATTCAATTCAACATTTTCCGATACGGAACTGCCATTAACAGACCAGGCTTGGTCTGACGACATTATTGCAGCTTTGTCGTATCCATGCAAGGTCCCTAGGACCAGAGCATATCTCCTCAGACTGAATAGTCACACTCAAAGCCAATCAGGCTCCACAACTGGATTCACTGAACTTCTAGTGAAGCATGGGCTGTGTTGACTCCATTTCCCACAAATCCCAGGGAAGAGTCCCAACTGCATGTACACGAATGAATCCTAACGTCACTTCCCACTGTCAGTGTGGGTGCCCAGCTGTCCTTAGTGGCTCCATTCTCCTTGTTCTGGGAAGAACCAATGGTATTAACTAGCAGTGGACCCTGCAAGCATTATGGCTGGCCAGATAGACCAAATGTGCCAACTGGCACGTCTGTGATGGGGAAAACTAACTGTTCTCTGCTTGGCCTGGAGCCTTGCTCCATGGGAGGGAATACATGCCTGGTACTGAAAACCTAGTCAAAAGCCTATGGCTGGAGAGGTTATGAGCCCTAGAGGAGTAACAACTCCTGTTGTCTGCCTAAATGCATATATTATGCCCACCAAACTACCCTCTAAATACTTGTGTTTATACCCACTTATTAATGCTACTCTCACTTTTGACTAGAAGCTTCTCTTCAGATGATGATGACCATTGGGGTGACTCAAAACTCACCATAGTGCTGAGAAGAAGTGACAGGGAAGTGTTTAGCACTGAGACATCTCTATCACACCTGCCAAGGCTCAGGGTCCATTTTGGAAGAGGCGGTGGAAAAAAATGTAAGGGTAGGAGTACTTACAACACTTTCTTCCAGACAGAAGATGAAAATGGCCTTGATATTCATGACCTGCAGTGCCTTACACTACCTACACAAGACCTGCATAATAATAAGAAAAAATAACATCAAGATAGCAGAGAGACTAATTGGAAAGAAGGGATTCAATGGACAAAGTAATGGGTGCATCTGGAGGTCATTTGCAGTTGCTAGAAGCCCTGGCATGACAATTCTCTCTCTCTCTCTCTCTCTCTCTCTCTCTCTCTCTCTCTCTCTCTCTCTCTCTCTCTCTCTCTCGTGTGTGTGTGTCGCTGCTTGCAAGAAAATAAAAAACTTTTAATATTCTTATTTGTTTATTTGCAAGCCGAGAGAGACAGAGACAGAGACAGAGACAGACAGATAGACAGACAGACAGACAGACAGAGAGAAGGGCAGAACAGGACCTTCGACCACTGCAAAGGGACTGTAGATGCATGCTCCACTTTGTGCATCTGGCTTTATGTGGGCACTGGGGAATCGAACTCAGGTCATTGGGTATTACAAACAAACACCTTAACCACTGAGCCATCTCTTCAGCCCCTAAATAATTTTTTTAATCTAAAAATATTTTTTAAAAGTTGAACCATGACATGAGGCAAGGTCTGGAACGGACCTGCCAGGTTCTCATCATAGTAATTAACATGCTAACCTCGTCAGCCTCCTAGACGTGAGTGACTCCCGCATCACATGCCTGGATTCTGTGTTCCTGAAACTAGAAGTAAGGCTCATCCAGTGAGGGTCTCTGCAATGATAGTCCTGCTGTGAGAACCAGGACAACTCTAGTTGTGGGATAAGCTGCAGGCTGGGTGCTAGATGGAAATGTGCCCTTTGGACCTAAGAGCTCATAGACATGTCCTAAATACAGGGAGCAGAGAGCATAATGATTCAGGTGGAGCCTCCCTGGGTTGTAGAGGACAGGACAGGGATAGTTTTCAGACAGGCTCTCACTTCTCTGCCAAGAGAGGTGACATTGCTCTGGATTGGACAATTCCAAGCAGGATGGATAGCATTGATGGTGGCTGCCTGAGGATGGCGCACACATATGCAGAACAGCCTCTTGGTTTGCCTTGAAGCCATTAGCTAATGGATTCCCCTTATCTCACTTCACCCAGTGGGTGGCCGGAAACCACAATGGGCACAGGCTTGTGCCTCTCTCTTTTGAGCACACACAGTCTGCGGCCTGATACAAACTCTTGCACAAAACACAAGCTCTAATTAGGAAGAAATTCAAGGCATAGCATCATTGACTTAAAGTGGAAGCGGCCCACCCTCTCCTGACACAGCAGGACCGTCAGGGCAGGTGGGACATGTCCTAGTCTAGGGATTCCTGGTTCAACACCCAGGTGAATGGGAGCGTGGCCCAGGCTGGGACCTCCATGTCACTCTGTCAGTTTGAGAGTCCCTGGGGGCAGCAACTAGTACTTCCTGTCTTCCCATATTCTGAAACTCAAGTCTCCACCTCCCTGGCAGTTTTCTTCCCCAGGACTTCCTGGCCCAGCACGTCCTCTGCTGGCCTTAAGCTGCATTCCTACACCTTGTGTTTCTGTGACCTGGTAGCCATGGACCGTCTGAGGTGCGCTCCTCTGCAGGTCCCAGGCCATAGTGACCCAGTTCTCTTGGAAGCTTACTTTCAGTTTTTCTCTGGTTCTATTGATTTTCCTGGTGAACTGCCCCAAGTAACTCCATTTTGTTTTAGCTAGCTCCATTTCTCCCCCTCTGAAAACTACATCCTGGTTAACAGAACATTCTTACCTGGTTATTCCTGCTGTCCCTGGAAGTGTATTGTTTTCTGTGGTTCTGGGAGGTTCATTGTTTTGCTTAACTGTAATTTCTATGGTTTGATGTATTGATGGTTTGATGTCATTGATTAACTGTAACTTCTGCTATCTGTTCTGTACCTGAAATGATGTCAGAAAGATATAATTGTCATTTTTGGCTCACTTTCCACTGCTGGTGTGATGATTTGATCCAGGTGTCCCCCAACAAACATGTGTTCTGAATGCTTGATCCCCAGCTGAAAGCAGTGTTGGAATTGGAACCTTGTTGGAGGTGTGTTGTTGGGGGCAGGCTTATGGGTGTTATAGCCAGCTTCCCCTTGCCATTTTTGGCACACCTCCCTGCCACTGTTTGCAGTGCTCTGGTGGAGGTGATGTCTACCTGCTGCTCATCCATCATTTTCCCTGCCTTGGAGTCTCCCCTCAAGTCTGTAAGCCAAAATAAACCCATTTCCTCTACAAGCTGCCTTTGGTTGGATTCTTTTCCACGCAGCAACAAGGAAGGTGGACTACAACACCCTTCCTGAGAGCTGACTCTGTCAGCAACTAGATGGCTCAGGCATCTTTGAGCTTAGATCCTGTGTCATCCAGATGGCAAGGGGCCCACAGACAGAAGACCTTCCCATGCCCACAGTCCAGCCCTGGTACACATTTGCAAAGGGCCAAATGGATAGCTCAGTAGGCATCACAGGCCCAATGCTATCCAGGTGTCAGGTGGAAAAAAAGCCTTTCCCTCCCCTCAGTTTCATTTGTACAATAGCAAGACCATTGACCTTGCACTAGGGTCATTGTGGGCACTGACTGAATTACTGTCAAAGCAGTCTCAGAAGGAGGCCCTCTCTTAGTGGCTATTCTTCCTGAGCCATCAGCTGCTACATCTAGTTAGGTTCATTGAGATGTGCCTTGCCCTGGGACTGCCTCTCTGTGATATACCTGGGCAGGTGGGTATCTGCACCTGCAGCCACGTCTGAGGATCCCATGGTCCTCTTAGCTTGTGGTGGCTTTTCCTGGCTCAGAAAGGGCCCTGTGCCCTAGTACTTGGGTCTTGAGGTGGCAGACTCAGAGCTTTCATTATCGCACTTGTCAAGGGGGTAATTACAGCGACAGCCAGAGAAGAGCCGGTGCTTAGGGAAGGCATCATCTCAGAACTCGAAGGGCTGATGAGACATGAAGCCGTGTCTGCCATGAAAAGAGCCATTTCCATGAGCTTGTTGGCTGTCAAAAGCTGTTTAGCTCCCCATGAGTTCCAGAGAATATAATCTATTATTTTCTCACAAACAGATTTCTTGAGGTAACTACAAACCCCAGCCTGGATTCACACTGAGAGCTCTGTAGGAGGCTGGCCTGGCTTTGTGTAAGATAATGACAGGGCTGTGTTCTGCAGCCAAGACCCACAGCCATCGATTTTCCTCCTGCAGAATTGGACCATCAATGTCAGTAATGACCCTGGTGCACCAGCGACCATGTCCACACTACATTCAGTTTGTACCAGTGCATTTAAGAAGTCCAGAGCTGGGTGTCTGAAGAGCTTTCCATCCACTTTGGGGCCTACCACCTCTCCATCTCCTCTAGCACGAGGCCCCTGGTTAAGAAGAGAGTCCCCTCTGGCCAGCAGCACTGGCCCACACAGAGCAAGTCAGAACAGAGAAGTCCTCAGTCCAAACAGCCAAAGATTATTAGTAAAAATTACCAAATGGCCAGGCATAGTAGTGCACACCTTTAATCCCAGCACTCTGGAGGCAGACGTAAGAGGATTGTTGTGAGTTCAAGGTCAGCCTGAGAATACAGAGTGAATTCCAGGTCAGCCTGGGCTAGAACGAGACCTGATGAACCTAGCCAACCTGACTCCAATTAAGAGTCATCTTGGTACAAGATTGAGACAAGATTTCCATGGTAAAGTTCCTATTTAGTTCGACCATTCATTGAACTTACTTGGAATGGAATTCATGCCCATACCTTGACCTTGCTGTGTGAATGTATCAGACCTTCCTGGAATCTGAGTTACTCCCCACCCTGACCATGATAACACCCATGTCATCCAGAGAAATATGCCAAATAATCTTAACTGCTATCAGTCTCTGTATCTTGCTTGCAAAATCCCCTGTTGGGAATCCACCAAGTTTCAAGAAATAAAAACCTGTCTTTTCCTTTGCTCAGGGCTGCTCTCTTGAGCCCCGCATATGGGTGAGACAGTTGCTGGCCAGCTCCTGTGTACACAATATAGCTTGCTTTATTTGGCCTAAATTTGAGTCTGTGGTCTTTTCTTTGCATTTGTGGGGTCAACAGACCCTACCTCAAAAAAAGTTAGCCTTAATATTTATGACTTCACAGTGCCTGATAATACCTACACAGAATAGGAAGAAAAGGTTTGACACTAAAACAAACAAAAAAAAAAGACTAATTGAGAGGGGGAAGAGATAAAAGGGAGGGTGGGGAGGGAATCATAATGGTTTATGGTCTATAATTATGGAAGCTATCAATAAAAGTTGTTTAGTTAGTATTTGGGTTGGAGAGATGGCTCAGTAGTTAAGGCACTTGCCTGCAAAGCCTGATGGCCTGGGGTTGATTCCCCAGTACTCACATAAAGCCAGATGTAAAACGTGGCATATGCATCTATAGTTTGTTTTAGTGGCTGTAGGTCCTGGAACTCTCTCTCTCTCTCTCTCCCTTCTCTGTCTCTCTCTGCATGCAAATAAATAAATAAACAAATAGTATGCTATCAGCTAGCATGAAGCTCCAGGTGTATGTCACAGAATGTCTGTCACA
>PVHP010009690.1:36329-49805 GCA_004024765.1 Zapus hudsonius
TCCAGGTCAGCCTGGGCTACAATGAGACCCTACCTCGAAAAACCAAAACAAACAAAAAGGGTGGAGACTTTTTCTGGGGCCGAGCGGGAAACCATCACCCACTGAAGGATGCCAAGGGATGAAGAGAAATTCAAGGGGCTCTTCTGGAGAAAGACAGCACCCACCTGCAATGCTTGTCAAAGGGCTTCTATAGACCCACACTCTTTCCAGCCTTTCTCTTGGGTGCTGCCACACTGGCTCAAAAGCAGCACTAGGGGTCAAGGTCATGAGGAGATTCATGCAGGACCTGAGTAGGGCAGGGAAAACACCAGCCAGAGTGCATCCACCACCGCAGACCCCTCAGGCCATCTGTGTGGCTGCACAGGCTCCTTCTCTATAAGACCCCACACTGCCAGCCACTGTACAGGACATAAGGAATGGGCATTGGCCCAAGGTGGGGCCAGTCCCATTTCAGCTCTGGGAATGGGCTTGGAACCTCAGAGGAAAATGAGGCATTTGGAGGAGGGAGAGAAGGAGAAAAGAAGGAAGAAAGAAAAGGAAGAAGGGAGGGAGGCAGGGAGGGCTGGAGGGAGGAAGGGAAAAGAAAGAGACCCTAGAGCTCCCCGGTTTTCAAGCCCCCCTCTGAGGAAGTCACAAGATCCCCCACTCCAACAGCCTGCTGATCCACTCTACCTTGTGTTTATCTCTTGCAGACCAGAGTCACAGGTTTATCCTCAAGCTGAATGGAACAGGAATGTGCAGGGCCACTATGGTGGTTGGAGTCAGATGTCCCCCATAAACTCATGTGTTTTAAATGCTTGGTCCCCAGATGATGGCAAGTGATGAGGTGGAGCTTTGCTGGAGGAGGTGTGTTACTGGGGTGAATCTTGAGGTGTATTGACCCCTAGCTTGCCAGTGTTAGTTCGGCTCACTCTCCTGCTGCTGTTTTCTACCTGCTGTGGTAGATGATGTCCAGCCTCTGTGCATGTTTGCTTTCCCCTGCCATCATGAAACTTCCCCTTGAGACTGTAAGCCAAAATAAATCCTTTCCTCCCATCAGCTGCTTTAGGTCAGCTGTTTTGTCCCAGCAATGTGAAGAAAACAACAGCCTCCTTGCTAAGGCTTCGAGATTACTATGGAGGTTGCACGGATATCAGGGAAACAGATGTTGCATAGGATGTTCTGACAGGAAGGGTTTGCTGAGCAGTGAGATTGAGGAGAAGGAGGAATGGGGCACAGTTAGACACCCCTTCAAAGGTGACAGGAAGACCTTAAAGGAAGGAGTCATCCATCAGGGGTGTTAACAGGGAATGTAGATGCCCCTAATTTTCTGCCTCAGCCCTGTAGGTATTGGCGTTCTAGAACCATACCTGTCCCCTTCTGTATCCACAAATCCTCTTCTCACCTATTCAGAGAAAGCCAATTCCCATGTGAATACTCCTGAGCCCCTAACCTTAAAGAGATGCCCCATCTTTGAACAGCACTATTTCTACAAATGCCTGTCATGGTTTGATCCAGGTGTCCCCCACAAACAATTGAATGTGTTCTGATAGATCAATCCTCAGCTGATGGCAGTTTGGGTTTTGCAACCTCGATGGAGCTGTGTTGTCAGGGGTAGGCTTATGGGGTCATAAGCCAGCTTCCCCTTGCCAGTATTTGGCACACCTTACTGCTGCTGTTTGCAGTGCTGTGGCAAAGGTGATGTCCAGCCCTCTGCTCATGCCATCGTTTTCCCTGCCAGAATGGAGTCTCCCCTTGAGTCCGTAAGCCAAATAAACCCTTTCCTCCACAAGCTGCTTTGCTTGGGTTCTTTCTGCACAGCAACTAGAAATCTGACTGCAACACTAACCATGCATTTGACTGTATGTGTGACTCAGAATACAATGCCAGAGCCCAGCCCAGGGTACAGGCAGCTCTAACACCAAGGGTGACTCCTCTACACACTCTTCTAGCAGGAATGGGACTCTATGTCCACCATGGGCCACTCCCCTGGAAGACAACAAGCCAGCAAGCCCTGGAAAACCTCCTCAATCTCTGCCAGCCACTGCTCTGGGATGTCAGGGCACTGTAGGATTCGTGTATGACTTTTTGATTGAACTTTTTATTGATAGCTTCCATAATTATAGACCATAAACCATTATGATTCCCTACCCTTCTCCCCTTTCCCCATATCTCTTCCCCCTCCCAATTAACCTATTTTGTTTTGGTGTCATCATCTTTTCTCCCCATTTTGTGTAGGTATTATCAGGCACAGCGAAATCATGAAGATCTAAGCCATTTTGTGTCTGGAAGTTTGCGCTGTAAGCAGTCTTCCTTTGGCTCGTGTAGGATTTTTTTTCTAAAAGATCCTGACCCTAGGCCTGGGACTGCAGCTTACTGGAAGTTGGCCAGTCATGAAGAAGACGCTGGACTCAAACCCCAGAACCACACAAAAAATTAATTAATGAGCCAGGCATGGTGCTGCACGCCTTTAATCCCAGCATTTAGGAGGCAGAGGTAGGAGGATCACTGTGAGTTCAAGGCCACCCTGAGACTACCTAATGAATTCCAGGTCAGCCTGGGCTAGAGCGAGACCCTACCTTGAAAAACAAAACCAAAAGCAATTAATGAATCAACTAGAGAGATGGCTCAATAGTTAAAGGAGCTTGCTTATAAGGCCTAATGGCCCCAGCACGCACCCACCTAAAGCCAGATGCACAAAGCAGTGCGTGCATCTGGAGTCCATTTGGGTGGCAGGAGGCCCTGGCATTTTCACTCCCCCTCTCTGTGCAAATATATAATCTGTAATAAATTTTTAATTAATAAAGACTCCACCACACCACATTCACTTTATATTGTAAACCAGGATGAAGCACAGATAGTTTCACTTGGGTGCAGAACAGATGTGAAGATGGAGCAAACTCGGGTCTGCATTAGACTTTGATTACCCAAAGGAGCCATTATTCTGACACAAAAGGAGGAGGTAGATTCAGTGTCGGGAAACTGAGGCAAAGCAGGGTGGGTGGAGAGGAGGCAAACAGGCTGCTCAGACTTGCAGAGTAGCCTTAGACTCTCGTCCCCAAAGCCAGCCGGAGTCTCTGTGGCTCAGGACTAGTTCTGAATTATAAATTATCAAGTTATGAATTTTGTAAGCCCAAAATTCCTGAGCCCAGGAAATAAGGAGTGCAAGATTTAATTTTTTTAATTTTAATATTTATTTGCGAGCAGAGAGAGAATATGGGCACACCAGGACCACCAGCAAACTCCAGGTGCACGCGCCCCGGGCCCCTAGGTTCTTCAGGCCATCCCTCCAGCCCCCGACTTCACTTCTTGAAGCGATCTCATCCCCCAAAACTCGCGTCCCCACCTCCACCCGCGCCCGACAACCGCACCTCCCACAGTGCCTCGCGGCGCACGCCGGAAGCCCGACGCAGGAGAGTGACGTCGCGCAGGCTCCCTGTGCGCGTGCGCGGCGCGGCCTAGCCCCCACCTTCCCAAGGAGCCGCGCGTGCGCAGTCGCTTCCGCCGGCGGTGCGGGTCCCGGAAGCGGCGGCGGCGGCGGCCGGCGAATCCCGCGGCGCCAGGTGTGGGCGGCGGGAGTATGCGGGGCGGCCGGCGGCCCCCGCGCGGCGCGTTGGTTCCCCCGCGGCGGCGGCGGCGGCGCGCGGAGCGTCTTCTTGCGTGAGCGTGGGCGGCGGGGTCGCGAGCCGGGCGCCATGTGGAGCGGCCGCAGCTCCTTCACCAGCCTGGTGGTGGGCGTGTTCGTGGTGTACGTGGTGCACACCTGCTGGGTCATGTACGGCATCGTCTACACCCGCCCGTGCGCCGGCGACGCCAACTGCATCCAGCCCTACCTGGCGCGGCGGCCCAAGCTGCAGGTGAGCGTCCGGCCTGTCCCCGGCCACCCGTGTCACCTCCCCGCGACCTGGCCCAGGACAGCGGAGGTGGGCTGTCTCCGTGGGAACCCACTGGAGACGGGGGGGGGAGAGCCCCTCGCACCCACGTGCTTCACGCTGATGGCACCGCCCCCTGCCCTGGTCACTGATTTGACCCGAGCCTGCCTGTCCCCTTGGGAGATGCCTCCTCCTCCCTGGTCTTCCTGTCACCGAGCCCCCTCGGCCCCCTGCATCCGCAGTGCGTTTTCTGCCAGGGCCTTTTGGACTAACGTTCTTGCCGTCCCTTTCCAGCTGAGTGTTTACACGACCACGAGGTCCAGCCTTGGTGCAGAGAACAACGTGGACCTGGTCTTGAACGTGGACGACTTTGATGTGGAGACCAAGTTTGAAAGGTGTGACAGCGGGACAGAATGCTGAGATGAGGTCCCCCGTGGCCTCGCATGTTTAGAAAAGGAAATACACGGACATTGGCGGTGAAAGCACGTGATGAATTGGCCATTTGGGAAGTAGCTTGTGCTCTTGTCCAATTCTCAGTCCTAATCACAATCCACCTTGTGGAAGTAATTCATCTGTTACGGCACTGGGGGGGAAAATGAAGGAAAGTGTTATTCAGAAAGTCATAATGAAGTGCAAGGTGACATTACCATAGACCAAACTGTTAAACTGTTAACTTTTAGAATTGATGTGGTTTAGTGTGTGACATGATTCCAACTTATAACAGCTCAAATATAATTGTAAAAATGGCTAGCTTATCAAGTCTGGATTCTACACTGGTCTCATGAAATGCAGTCAGGAAGTGCTGGCTTCTTCACAGGTGAAGATTGTGTCCTGTGTTGGGCTCTGGGCCCCGGGCCAGTTACCCAGGAGAGATAGAGATAGGCTTTTATTTTGGACCTGGAGGTCATTTGAGAAGCATGAGTGCTCCTAGATGGCTCTTCCCCAGCCCCACAGTGAGCACCTGTCAGAAACAACCACTACAGAGCACTGGTGTGAACCCAGCACCCATGTGAGGAGAGCCACTCAGTGCCCCAGTAGAGACCCCTCTGCTTAGGAGGTCAAAAGGAGTTCTAGCTCCGTGTTTCCCCTTACAGCAAGAGTTACTTAGAACTCTGACCTTAAGATTTGTGCAGAAGTGGGGTGGGGAGATGAATGGCTAGACATAGACAGGTATGCTGTGTGGTTTGTTCACAGAGATCGAGTATGCATCTTGAGGTATTGTGCAATCGTAGAGCTGGGCACCTGGACCGTGGGCATTTTGGTGGCTAATATTCTGCCATCTTCACAACTACAGCAAAAACCAAACAGCCACCTATAGTAAATAGTCCCAAGTTTCCTTGCAGTGCCAGGGATGCACTTGCTTCATATTGAACTCAAGCTCTGAGCTCTTGTTCTGTGACTTTGGAGTTGGATTAGTGTGCTGTAGAAATCAAAGGGTTACTCGCCAGGCCTAGTGTTTGTTTCCTTTTGGGCTTTTAAAGATTCTGTTTGAGTCTCATGAACAGAGGCTGGGACCCCCACCCTGTAGCCACACAATTTTTTTTTTTCTTCAAGGTAAGGGTTTCACTCTAGCCCAGGCTGACCTGGAATTCACTATGTAGTCTCAGGGTGGCCTTGAACTGATGGCAATCCTCCAGCCTCTACCTCCCAAGTGCTGGGATTAAAGGTGTGCCACCACACCCAGCTGCACATGCTTTCTTCAGGGCTGAGGACACGTGTGTGTTCTGGGATCAGTAATAGCCTAGGCAGGTGGGTTTTGTTTTTAGTAGTTCTGAGCTAAAATGAGACAATGTGAAACTTCTCTAAAGAGATCTGAGTAGGCTCTTTGTGTATGAGCAGAATGTAAGTGACACAGTGTCTCACACACATGTAATCTCAGCTACTAGGAAAACAAGCTGGAAAATCTCAAGTTGGAGGCCTGGCTGGGCTACATAAACAGAAGTTAACATGTATGTGCTTGAAATAACTGTCTTGTCTGTTTCAGGACAGTAAATGTTTCTGTACCAAAGAAAACAAGAAACAATGGGACGCTGTATGCATATATTTTTCTGCATCATGCTGGGATTCTGCCCTGGCATGATGGAAAGCAGGTACACCTGGTCAGTCCTCTAACTACCTACATGATCCCCAAACCAGAAGAAATTAACCTGCTCACAGGGGAGTCTGCTGCACAGGTGAGAGTCTTCCCACATCACTGACCAAAAGCTTGTGCCTCCTCAGAGGTGTGTGTCTTCTGTTGCAGCTTACATGGATTGCCATATGGGCTGTGTTGGAAAGTAGAGCAGTTTATATAGTGCTGGGCATCCATAACTATCTGATCTAAATCCTTTTCCATGGGCTTGCAGATAAAACTGCATCAAGCCAGGGATGGGCAGTGATCCTCAGCCCTCTTCCAGACTCCCCCTCTGGCTCTTGGCGCATTGCATTCCTGAGGGGTGGGGTGTGTACCTTCTTGGTGGGTAGCTTGTCCCACAGAGCTCACCTGCACTTTCCTATCTGGATTCATCACTTAGGACTACTGTGTGTAGGATTGTAGACTGGGCATTGATTCTGAGCCTGTAATTCAAAGCTATAAAAAAGAGATGGGCACTAGTTACATTTTGAGCTTGTTTGGAGGTTCTAGCAGGGGAGTGCAGCTACTCGTTCATATACCCTTGACCAAAGACGGGTCCTCCTCTATTCAGGGAAGGTCATCCTCTTTGACCGGGTGTGCAGTTTTGGGAGGGATGCACATGGAGCAGTGAGGGAGGAAGGGGACACCTGCCTAGCCAGCCAGATCCGCAGAATCGACCCTGGCAATCAGTGGGGTGACAGATGTTGCAGCCAAATCACCCTCATATCCTAGTCATCCGAGTTACATTTTGAAAGCTATGGCAAAAAGGAAAACTGGAGCTGGGCATGGTGGTGCATGCCTTTAATCCTAGCATTCTGGAGGCAGAGGTAGGAGGATCGCCATGAGTTCGAGACCAGCCTGAGACTACAGTGTGAGTTCCAAGCTAGAGTGAAACCCTATCTCAAAACCCTCCCCCACCCCCCAAAAACAGGGACATGGTGATTCTTGCCTGTAATTCCAGCTCATGGAAGGCTGAGGCAAGAGGATTGTCACAAGTTTCAGGCCAGTCTAGGCTACAGAATGAGAGGTGTGGTCATTCATTGGGCTGTGGGGTAAAAATGGCAATATTCGGTTCTGGGTCTATGGCGAGTAGAAGGTGTGATAAATGAACATGGGGTGCAGCAGTTAGGAAACAACCATTGTTGAGGGGCTGGAAGCAGAGTTCAGAAAACAAAAGAAAAGCCACCTCATCTTACTGTGTCTTTGGGAGGGGCTTTGTGGTCCTCCCTGCTGGTGTCTAGTATCCTGGAGCACCGCCAGTGCAGAGTCAATGCAGGTGCTCCATGGAAGACCCCTAGTAATGAAAGTGCTGCCTGGGGGCTCATGTCAGAGAAGGCAGGAGGGTCTGACTACACAGCTCTCCCCACCCAACCCCATTGGCTGGGAGCTACAGACCTGCTCAGCCAGTTCCAAGGTCCCTCTGCTCTGCCCCTCAGGATCCCTTTGTGACTTTTCATGAAGGAAGGAAGGGGTGGTAAGGGACTGGCAGCCTAGGGTCCTCATGGCCACTCCACTTGGCACAACTTCCCCTGCCTGGGCAGCCAGTCTGTTGGCAAGTGGAGATGCTGACTGTCCTGTTTCCCCAGGCCCATCCCAGGCAACGTAAGCTCTGTTTCTCTCCTTGACAGGAGCAGATAGAAGCAGAGAAGAAGCCATCAAATGCACTGGATGAGCCCGTCTCTCACTGGAGACCTAGGTTGACCCTGAATGTGATGGTGGATGACTTTGTCTTTGACGGGTCCTCCCTGCCCGCAGATGTGCATCGCTACATGAAGATGTGAGTGTTCAGTGGCCTGGAGAGGAAAGCTGCTGCTGGAGCTGACAGCGGGTGGAGGGTGCCGTGTTGGAGGAGCCCACATGGTGGTAGGGTGGTTCACACCTGAGTCCTGAACCCTCTCTAGGTTGGGTAATGCCACAGCCCCAGATTCTTGCTGTCCTCCTGGAGCCCATGCTGATGAAAGCACTTGACAGGCTCCGGAGAAGAGCGCCATGCCAGCTGGTATATCTTGCCCTTTGCTCCTGGCAGTGCCTCCTAGGCAGAAAGAAGCAGCCATTAGCTGTGGCTGCTGAGCCTGGGTTTTTGTAATTTACATTTACTCCAGAGCAAGTCCTTAGATCCTGACTTTACTGTTGCCTGCCGTGGTTACTTGTGCAGCCGTTACGGCCGGGGAGCCCAGAGTGAGACCCATCCGCATGCCATCTCAAGCATGTCACTCTGGCTCACCACAGGCTGTTTTCTTTGTAACTAGAATCTGTTTAGGTTTGTGTTTGGTTTTGTGGGGGGCGGTGCTTGAGCTAGAACCTAGGGCTTCCTGCATGGTAGGCTAGCACTCTACCACAGAGATACCATAGCCTCTATAAATATTATTTTTGTCCCCCTCCCCATGCTAGAGATTAGACCGAGGACTTTGTGCATGTTCAGCAAAAGTTCTACACTGAATCTTGTTTTTAAATGTGTGATTGATGCACATGGTCTAGCTTATAACACTTTGGTATAAAAAGGGTCAGCCCCAACCAGGGTGTGGTGGCGCATGCTTTTAATCCTAGCACTCGGGAGGCAGAGGTAGGAGAATTGCCATGAGTTCAAGGCCACCCTGAGACTACATAGTGAATTCCAGGTCAGCCTGGACTAGAGTGAGTCCCTACCTCGAAAAAAAAAAAGGGGGGGGTCAGCCCCAACTCTTATCACTAGTCTCCCTCCTGGACAGTTATATCCCACCACCCGCTGGAGGGTGTGAGGGTCTTCTGTGGTGGTAGTGATTTTGTCATACAGTATTAGCATTTACTGCTTATGTTTGGCTGTGCCCCAGGATTCCAGTGACCAAGAAGCAATCAGAGATGATGCTGGGTCAGGTGTTCCAGGGCAACCTGGTTTCTGGGTGTATTTCGTCCCCCAAGTGCAAGTCTGATACTGACTTTGGAACATTGTGCTTCAACTGCCAGGATTCAGCTTGGGAAGACAGTGCATTACCTCCCCATCCTGTTCATTGACCAGCTGAGCAACCGGGTGAAGGACTTGATGGTGAGTTCTCTCCTCTGCTTGCTGTGGACTCAGTCCTTCCTGCAGGAGCAGTCAGTGGCACTGTCTCTGATCCTCGGCAGAGAGTTTGCACACATAGTTGAATGTGCCATCTCGGTCATGCGAAGGCTGGTTAGAGATCTTCCTCAGGACCTGGCTGGGTGGGAAAGCCTCAGCCCCTAGCTTCCTGTGGGACCCTCTTCCTGGCGATGCATTCTTGGGAGGTCTGTCATCTCAATGATAGCTGGTAGGCCAGCAGAGCTCCATCAGAACAGCTCCTTCGTTCCTGCTGCTGGCATGTGAGGCCTATGTCACTTCACAGTGTCTTGCACATACTTTCTCCAGGGCTGGTCCTGCCTTAGGTCCAGAGATTGGTGTTTGGTCCCATCCTGAAAAGGAGCCACAGCTCTTAGGATGGCCATGGGCAACACCAAGGACTTGTGGAGGTGAAGTGGCTGTCTGGGTTCTGGTGCCCTTGTTAGAGTAGTACGGGTGCTGTTCTCCCAAAGAGTACAGGAGCTTTGGGGGTAGGAGAGCTGTGGCTGAACTTCAGATTTGCATGATAAGGAAAATTACAGTGGTTTAATATTTAATCTCACTCTGCTGGGCACCATGCTGAGCCCTTCCTGGACATTGTACAGTTGCTACTAGGAGCTGTTGTCAGCATTCTTCCACAGTTGAGGTGATTCAGGATAGGACGGTGAGCTCTGGCTAGGTCCTAGGTAAACAAAGAGTATGGGTGAGCACCAGCTTGCCTGTCACTTGTAAACATTCCACAGCAGCCAGCCTAGATCTTCTGAGGCTCCAGTAATGGATGGTCACTTCCTTACTGTGGAGGAGCAGAAGCTGAGGCTCAGAGAGCAGAGGCAGAGTCTCTGCCTGGGTCCACTGCTGTCTAAGACTCAGGATGACAGGCTCTCTGGACAGCCCTTCACTTGAACCCCAGACTCCCTTGATGCAGGCTCCTCTCCTTTACTCAGAAACCATCTGCACTTAGATGGCCTTTGCAGGCTGAGGGCAAGTCAGTCACTAGTGATCAAGTCTGGCTGCTCCCAGCCCCCTTCTCTGACACACTGAAATGCACATGCTGTACTTTGTAAACATGGGGGTCCCTGTGGAAGACCTGATGGTGCTGGCTCCTCAAAGGCTCTGGAAAAACAGTACCCAGTGACTGCATATCTGTGACTGGTGTCCATGTGTCTGTGCACAGGCCCCTGGGTTGAGGCTCTGGGCCAGCATCTGCAGAATGCCTACCCAGTGGTGTTCTTATTGGAGCAAATATAGGCTGTGTGCTTCACTGGAAGTCCTGTTCAAACATATATGTGGACTGTATGCAGTCAGCAGGCTTTTCCATAGAGTGTCACTTGTTTTGTCTCGTATGAGCTGCTTCTCAGAGAAATGTCAATTTAGGGGGCACCCTAACCCACTAGGGTAGTCCAGCTAGTAAGCTGTGCAAGAGGACCTTACCATGGAATCCCTGGCACAAGCCTGACTACTTGGTGCCCAGAGGCTTATGCTGCCTCTGTAAGGCATCTGTACTGTGTGGAGCCCCAAAACGGCTGTTGAGCCCAGGATACCCAAGCCGAGTATCTGGTTGACCCTGATGCATTTCAGCTCCATTGCGTCCACCACACCTTTCACCACAGCAATGTTCAGGGCAGGTGGATCAGCTGGAGCAGAAGCTAATTCCTCAAAGTGTTCATCGGGGCTTGTGTGGGGCCATAGGAAGTCATACAGGTGCCTTAGCTAGGATGTGAGGATCTGCCAGGGTATCAGGCCATCGGGACACAGTGCATGGCTGCAGACTGCCCAAGCCCTGGCTCTGCTGGTAGCCCTCCTTCACCTGTGACTCTCGGTGGCAGGTCATAAACCGTTCCACCACTGAGCTGCCACTCACCGTGTCCTACGACAAGATCTCGCTGGGGCGGCTGCGCTTTTGGATTCACATGCAGGACGCCGTGTACTCCCTGCAGAGGTTCGGTGGGTACCCGGGGCTGAGCCACGCTGGGCTGGGGGGTTTGGTGGATGAGCCTTGTGCACTAGTGGCTGCCCACAGGCCCATGCGGTCAGACTGCTGACAGTGTCTCAGCTCCACTGACTTACTGTGAGTTAACTGGAAATTGGCTTTATTCAGAACACAGTATTTTAAATGCCACAGCTTCTGTCAAATACTTACTGCTGATGAGTTTTATACATCTGAAAACATCTTCGTACCGCTGGGTAAGACTGAGACAGCTCTTCCTACATTATGATAGGTTTTCTCGTTTCCTTGCATTCTTGCAGGGTTTTCAGAAAAAGATGCAGATGAAGTGAAGGGGATTTTTGTAGACACCAACTTGTATCTCTTAGCGTTGACTTTCTTTGTCGCAGCATTTCACGTGAGTTGTCACTCATCTTGTCATGGGTAATAAGGATAGATGGGGTGCTCCTTGCACACTAGAGGCTCCAGCTGTGGTCAGTTGACCTTCTAGTCCATGGGTACTGCACAGCCACACAGTCCCTCATATCCCTTGTCTAGGAGTCAACACTCCTGGGACTGTGTTGTCCTTCTAATGGACTCTCCTAACTCAGAAAAATTAAAGGTCCTTCCTTGTGTTGTCCCGTGCCATCCACAGAACACAGATCTGTAGAAGAGCTGCCTTCCTGGTACATGCTGGGTGTAATCAGGGTGGATGATGGGGAGGTATTGCAGTGTGCTAGAGCTTTTGGGCACTGGTCACCCCAAAGCTTTCCAAAGTAGATGTCACTTCTTTTTATTTGAAGGATGGTATCTGTACCGATGACTCTGAGAGGTCTACATAGTAAGGATGGGACAATTCTCCTGGGTAATAGGGCTTGGGGCAGAGGCAGGAACCTTGACTGGCTACACCCCAAGAGCCCTGGGAATTCTGAGTATCACCTTACCATCCCAGGGTACTCTCCCTAGGACTTGAGTCAAAGATGTGTGTTTGAGAATTGCCCCATCATGTCCCCCACCAAGTTCCATGGCTCTGGGCTGCAGAGCAGGTGGGGAATGAATGTGCTCAGCTCCCAGTTTGAATTCAGTTCCCCTGTAGGCTGCTGGGTAGGTGCAAGCGGGGAAAGTATTGTGGGTACAGATTGCTGTCCTGGTTGTTCTTTGCAGCTTCTTTTTGATTTCCTGGCATTTAAAAATGACATCAGTTTCTGGAAGAAAAAGAAGAGCATGATTGGAATGTCCACCAAAGCAGGTAGGCCCCAGCTTCCCCTGGCTGCTCAGGGGGCTCCCTGGGAAGCCTGCGGCTGCTGCCAGTGGCATTACTCATCTTCCAACAGCACCCTCTGTGCTTCAGCAGGCCCCTGCCTCAGCAAAGTCAGTCACACGAGCATCTCTGAATCCTGAGGACCACTGAGATTGTAGACTGCGGAGCCCAGGGTCTGGCATAGTCCTTATTGTATACAAATACAGAATTGACCCACTGGTGGGATGCAGGGTGCCTGGTTCTGTTGTTGGTCTGGTTGTTCGTGGGTGTACTTGTAGCTCCATCCTTTATCATGACAACTTACCTCCTGGCTCCAAAGAGGGGCCTAGGACATCGTAACCCAGGGGGTTCTGGCTGCTGGCTTTGGAGTCAGATTTCAGAGGAAATGTCCCAGCACTGTGTCCCCATTGGTGAAGTCAGCCAATGACTGCAGAGCAGTTCTTTCATTCTGAAATTGGAGCAGCGGCTTCCTGTCACCTTCCAGAAGGGCCGGTGGCTTTAGTGTCAGCCATGTGCTACTGAGGTGGACACCCTTGTAAGGGAGAAAGTAGGGAGACTGCTCCTTGTTCCACCCAAGTCTTTCAGGAGCTGGTCTGAAACATGAAGCTTTTCTTTTCCTTATAAAGGCAGACCAAGGGCTGCCCCTCAGTGTCACCAGTCTCCTGGGGAGAGTGAGGGGAGAGGGCTCTTCTTAATTGGAACAACTGTGGCCCTGACCAGGTGTGTCTTTAAAGTGCGCTTTATAAAAGAAACAAATCACTGTGGTACAAACCAGGAGGATAGATTGGATACAAGAAAGTGAGGAGCCAGCTTGCCTGTCCAGCACCTGTGTTCACCTGTGTGCCTGGGCTCTGCCCTCTCCCCCATTCTCTGGCCTCTGGTAATCTATTTAAAATGCTTTTCAGAGGGCTGGAGAGATGGCTTAGTGGTTAAGGCACTTGCCTCCAGTGCCTAAGGTCCCCGGTTCAATTCCTCAGTACCCACATAAGCCAGACCCACAAGGTGGTGGCCCTGGTGTGCTCGCGCTCTCTCTCGCTCTCTCTCTCTCTCGCTCCCTCTCTCTCCTCTTTCTGCTTGAAAATGAATAAATAAAATATTTATTTTAAAAAATGCTTTGGCTGAGCGTGGTGGCGCATGCCTTTAATCCCAGCGCTCAGGAGGCTGAGGTAAGAGGATTGCTGAATTCAAGGCCACCCTGAGACTACATAGTGAATTCCAGGTCAGCCTGGACTAGAGCAAGACCCTACCTCGAAAAAGCAAAAAAAAAAAAAA
>PVHP010009691.1:0-49733 GCA_004024765.1 Zapus hudsonius
AAAATTTAAAGGCAGAACTACTTTACTGTTGATTTATGACTAATATATATTGGATTTATATCCTAGGAAGATATACACTGAGAACAAAAGATCTTCCAGATGATACAAATTTTAGAGAGCCAACCTTATAAAATCCATAAAGAAGCAACATCAAGACTCACAAATATTTATTATTATTATTATTATTATTATTATTATTGTTATTGTTATTATGGTGAATCCAGGACCCATAGTCTCCCACTGAGGTATGCTCCAGGCCCAGCCTAAGATTTAGAGTTTCATAATTCATACCAATGTAGAAAATACTGAAAACTGGCCCAAGCTGTCACTCTGCCAGTTTAGTTATAGCTGTCAAGGAACATGGCACAAAGCCATCTAGTGTCAAGTGACCAATGTTGGAATAACACACTGAAATGACTGGGTGAGAAATGGAGAAGTTCCCAGGACTTTATGTGCAGGGTGGAAGCCCTTAGGGAAGAATTCAACTTGCTGGAAATCAGTTGCATTTCCCGATTCACTCAGTGTATGAAAATATGAAACTTCATCACTTGACCTACAGCTCGGGCACCTTTATGCTGAGATCCTGAGTAGGCACCTACCTCCAAATCCCTGCTGTCGCACTGACGTGCCCCTCACAGTGCAGTCAGTCCCCAGCTGCAGTCAGGCCCGATGGTATTCTCCACACCTCAGCCCCATCCAATGACATAATGACAGGTGGTCGAGGTAAAGCACATTAGAAACCAGGGTCAACAAATTAAAAAAAGACTTCAAAAAAAAAAAAAAAAGGAAGCCAAGATAGTTCTTGAAACAATCTGTCCCAAATTAAAAGTAATAACAATAACAATAAATAAGCTGCTAGAAGTTCAAAGAGCGAAACCAAAATAGTGACCACAGGAAGTCATCTTTGTGTTTCAAGCTCAATGACTGTACAGATCTTGTTTTGATACCAAATCCTCAATTGAAAATCTCAGAGACCCTCTTTGAATGGCTGAAGCAATTTGCCTTCAGGGAGCCTGTTTTCTCCATCATTTCTCACCTTTATAAAGAGAGGCATTTTGTTTATGAGAAAGACCGACAGTGTGTCAACTGTGAGATTTGTATAGTTCAATAGTTATTGGTTGTTAATGTTTTCACAACTTAGCTAATCAGTGCTGCTCCTATAGAGACATTTAGGAAAACGAGACACTCTCATGCATTCACGTTAATCAGTTTAAACACAGTAGGAATATTTCACTTGTCTTAGAAAAATTCCAAGTCAACAGGCTCTCTGAAGTGAAAAGAAAACCTTATCAACATCTCCACCTTCAAAGAGGCTTAGCTGTTTTCTCTTTCTAGTTGCCTACATGCTGTGACTGGAGCACAATGTGTGGAAATTACATAACCATTATGTCCAAAAATCAAAGCCATGGAGAAACGGGAGGCTGTTCTGTGCTGTCCCATGACATGTTCATGGAAACCATCCCACTCTGTCTTAGTAGCTGAAGGTTCTTCCTCTGAAATATCACTTGTCTCTTCCCTTTTCCTGTTCCTGGAATGTCTCCAGGCATGCTGGGCAAACCATGTATATTTCTTTTATTCTTCTCTTTGTTTAACTTTATTTAAAAAATATTTCAGCCTCTTATGTGTGCAAGTACCAGGAGCATCAAGAAAACATGAAGTATACTTTCCAAAATTGAGGAACATTAATGGTGTCCTTAACCCAACCCACTCCCAAGTTTCTAGGAAAAGCTTTCTCTCATTTACTTCACATTTAAAAGAGCCCAGTAGGTGGCTAGTCAGGTTAGAGAACCTGGATGCACCCTAAGAGAGAAGAAAAACATCAGCCCCTTGTTTTTTCCTGCCTTGCACCCTGAAACAGCCGCTGAGCACTACTCAAACCTTCTCTCATCCCAGAAAACGTCTCTGAAGTTGGGCTCCAGATCTCTCGAACACTCTGTTGGAAATCAGGAGAAGAAAGCGAGTCATGTGCTTGAGGGTGAAGTGAAATGAAATTTCCACTGTAGTAGTATTTTTTCTTGTTCTGAGACAAGATTTTATGTAACTAGGCTAGCCTTGAACTTGCTTTGTAGTTTGAGGATGAATTTGAACTCCTGAGCCTCCTGCTTCTGCCTTCCAAGTGGTAAGATCACAGGCATGTACCACCACACTCAGCTACCTTTCGGTGTTTAAAATTAGTTTGAGGGGCTGGGTAGATGGCTCAGTGGTTAAATGTGCTCGCTTGCAAAGCCTGATGGCCAGGCTTTCATTCCCCAGTACTCAATTCATCTGGAGTTCATGTGCAGTGGGAGGAGGAGCTCACCCATGCTCACTCTATCTTTCTCTCCTTGTAAATAAATAAATAAGTCATTAGAAAATTATTTTCAGGACACAATAGTCTAGACAGAAGGAAAACTATTTAGCTTCGCTTGGACACTGAGCAGCTGGGATATATCGGCATACAAGAAATCTTTTAACAGTTCCCAGGTTCATGATCCAAGATTGGTTTTCTTCTACAGTGCGTCTCCTCAAAGCAGCGTGTCAGGTTATAAAGACTAAACTAGCAATGAAAACATGAGGCTTTGATCAGCAGTCAGTCCTACCATCTGCTTCTGAACTATGACGAAAGTTTTTCTTTTCTTCTCTTTTTGTTTTTCTTTATTTGCAAGCAGAGAGTGCATGAGAGAGAGAGAGAATGGGCCTCTTGTTGCTGTAAATGAACTCTAGATGCTTGTGCTACTTTGTGTGCATGGCTTTGTGTGGGTACTGAGGAATTAAACCTGGGTTGCAAGGCTTTGAAGGCGAGAACCTTCACCACTGAGCTGAGCCATCTCTCCAGCCCAAAAGTTTTTCTTTAGCTTTAAATTTGGTGTCATTTTTTCCTATCATTTTTACCACTGGGATTTTTCTAAAGATGTACGCCTTTCCGCCCACATTCACTTCTAAAAGAAGCTATTTCAGTCCTGAACAGATGGGCTTAGTCGGCTAGGTTTGCATCCTATGACCCACTTGCCTAGCTACAGCAGTTGGTCCAGTGTGTGAAAACCTCCTCCGAGATCTGTGCAGAGCTTAGACCAAGCAAGAGTCACTAGACATAGAAGTCATACATGGGTTGTAGGGTTATAGGCAGATTGTGTGAGCCATGTCTGAATCTAACGACAAGAGAATTTATGGTGAAAGCCTTGCATATGGAGCCAGCCTCAGAGTGTGACATGGAATGGCCATGCAGAAAAAAACAAAAACAAACAAACAAAAAAACCAGAAAAAAGAGCTCTAGCTGACTTGGAAAATCCCTCTTCATCATCCAGAGATTTTCCACTCTTTCCATAGACATTTCATTTCCATCACGGTTCAGACTGGATTGTCTGTTTCAAGGAGAATCTCTGATTGTTTTGAACTAATGAGCAGAATCTCATTTCCCTGTAGACGGGACTGATTCAAGGCTAACATAAGAACCTATTCTGGGTGATGAGGATCAAGGGGTAATTGCTGTATTTTTGAGGAATATTCCTCTCTGGCCCACGGGTTCTACAGCATATGATTGATGGATGTGACGTCAGAAGCATGATGCCCGGCTGCTCCTGATTGACAAGAGCAGCCCAGAGGAGAGAATGCAGTGGAGGGAAGAAGAGCTGCTTTTATACACCTGGGCTTTCTGTTGTTCATATTTTATTTAATTGAGAGAGGGAGAGAGAGAGACAGGGAGAGCAGAGCGAGAGCGAGAGAAAGGATGAATAAATATGGTCGTGCCAGGCCCTGTTGCCACTGCAAACAAACTCCAGATAAATGTTGTACTTTGTGCATCTGGCTTTACGTGGAAACTGGTGAATGAAAGCCTGGCTGGCAGACTTTTCCAGCAAGCACATTTAACTGCCCAGCCTCTACCCAGCCCTTTAAAGCCTAAAATCCTAGAGATGTGGGCCAAGAAATTCCTTCCTTCCTTCTTTCCTTCCTTCCTTCTTTCCTTCCTTCCTTCCTTCCTTCCTTCTTCCCTCCCTCCCTTCTTCTTTCTTTCTTTCTTTCTTTCTTTCTTTCTTTCTTTCTTTCTTTCTTTCTCTCTTTCTTTTTTCTTTCTTCTTTTTGGTTTTTTGAAGTAGTGTCTGGCTTTAGCCCAGGCTGACCTGGAAGTTACTATGTAGTCTCAGGGTGGCCTTGAACTCATGGAGATCCTCCTATGTTTGCCTCCTGAGTGCTGGGATTAAAGGCATGCTCCACCATGACAGGCATCCTTTTATTATTTAAACCCTTTGGTTGGATTTTCTTTTACTTTACCTGGAATCTTAGATTTAAGTGAGCTAGTGATTCCTAGATCTCGGCAGAACAAACAGGATCTCACCAGTCACGCCATCTTTAGCACATGCATTGCCTGGCATATACTAGTTGCATCAGCAATATTTGTTAAGCAATGAATCCTGTCCTCTCATATTCTCTCAATAATATTATGTGCATTATAACTTTGAAAGTTGTGAATTGTAGGGAGACATGTCACTTTCAGGATCTGTCAAGAAGTCTTTGAGAAGATGAAAGACAAACTATTAATGAAGTAAAAATGATTAAAGAGGAATTCAATTACTTTCATTAGAGTTGGGGGAGGGATAGTGCTAATGTAAACAGACAGCATAGCACATGCTTCTTTAATATATATATTTCATAGACATCTTCACTCCTACCTTGATAAGACTTTGTACACTGAATTTCAATGAAAGTAGATAGAAAAATGTACATTCCCTGCTGGGCGTGGTGACCTATGCCTTTAATCCCAGAACTAAGAAGGCAAAGGTAAGAACATTGCATGAGTTCCAGGCCAACCTGAGACTACAGAGTGAGATCCAGGTCAGCCTGAGCTGAAGTGAGACCCTACCTCAAAAAAAAAAAAAAAAAAAACACAACAAAAACAGAAACACAAAAAAATTACATAGGGCGTACCTCGAACTTTGGTGTACCTCACGTAATCCTGTCACTAGTTCCTGGTAGGCACCATTACTTCCATTATATAGCTAAAAAAAATTTAGAAAGAGAGGTGAGAGGTTTATGAACTTGCTCAAATAACTAATAAACTAATGACTGCAGTCAGAAGTTGGGCTAGGGGTGTAACTCCATTGGTAGAGTGGTTGCCTAGCATGCAGGAGGCCCTGGATTGAATTTTGAATCACTATATAAACTCAGTGTGGTAGAACACACTGCTTACGGTAATTCCAACATTTAGGAGGGGGATCAGAAGTGCAAGGTCACATCTATGGCCACTTCCCCAACTGCATAGCAAGTTCAAAGCCAGTCTGTAGTACATGAGACCTCTTTCTCAGAGAGAGAGGGGGGAGAGAGAAGAGAAAGAAGAGAAGAGAAAAAAAGGGAAAGAGAGATCTACTCTTACGATGATTAGAAAATATGATTAACCTATGACCTCTCCTGCATTGTCATGTTTGAACTCTCACTGAAGGGATGTCAAGGCATGGATTGACTATTTCTGGAAAAATCCTAAGAATCTATAACAGTGGTTTCTTCCAGGGATGCGAATAAGATAACAGGAAGTAGGAGAGGTGTATTTCTCACTGTCCAGAGTTCTGTGTCTTTTTTTTTGGTTTTTCGAGGTAGAGTCTCGCTCTAGTCCAGGCTGACCTGGAATTCACTATGTAGTCTCAGGGTGGCCTTGAACTCACGGTGATCCTCCTACCTCTGCCTCCCGAGTGCTGGGATTAAAGGTGTGCGCCACCACGCCCGGCTCTCAGAGTTCTCTGTCTTTCTAAGTTCAGATCATATGCTTACGTTACTTTATCCAAAACGACGACATATTTAGAAAAAAATCACATAGAAAGCTTTTATCTCATAACATGATAGGCCTGTCATAGATGACCTGGAAATCCTTCTGGGTCTAAAATTATTCCACTGAGTAATTCCATGCAAACACCTCTCCTGTTTTAGAGAACGTAAAGATTTCTGCACTAAATGTTCTCCCCATCACTGAAACAAAGAAGATCTTTAAAAAGGTCACCTATATTTTTAGCATTATCACTGGCTTATAAAACAATCAGATCAATTAAATTTTGGAAGTTAACTTTCAGATTCAGATGGGGCCAAGTGTCTCTGGGGTCCAATCAAAGTGACAAAGCCCTGGAGGGTCTGGAAAGAATAACTTTGCTTGGATGAACAGCAGACTACCTAAGGAGTAGAGAGAGAAGCAGTTAGCAGTCTCATAATAAATCACTCAGGATGTCTCCCGTGGGTGTGGATGAGCTGGAGGGACGCATGCTTTGCAGATTTTATTTTCTCAGGCACACAGCGGGCTTCTTGTGAAATCACCACGATAAGTCCCATAACCAGAACAAAGGAAGATAAAGAAAATTCATGTCCATAGACACTGGCAATTTCCCTGGGCTTTTTAATGACAGACACTATGGGGGACAGGAACCCCTTGGAGTCTGACCTTGTCTCCGCTTACTGAAGGCATATTAACATGTGCATGTGTAAGTAAAGTAACTGCTTTGCATTGATTATGTCTTTCAAATGTCAGAGATACCGATTATGTCTTACCATAAGAAGCTTTGCGTTAAACACAGTGCGATTGTTCAGTCAACCTACTCGAGTGTTCAAGAGTTTGAGTGGGCTGAAACAATAAAAACAATGAAAAACCCTTTAATACTCTGGAATTAACATGGACATGCCCCATGCAGCTAAGCTCTCATTGAATTTAGCTGCATAGGAAGCAAATCAGTTCTGCTAACTAAAGCTCACAGCCTTTTGCACATTATTCTTCTGAATTCTTTCCATCTATTTTAGTGTTTGAAATGGTGAAAATTCTGCCCCAGCATTCCTTCTGGAAAAGTCTGAGAGCTGTCTTTTGATCTCTGCAACTCGTTTACAAGTCACTCTTGACTGAAGTGACAAAGCAAGAGAAGAGGTTTTATTTATGAAATTTTTGTATTTTTTTTTCTATTCACCCAACTGACTTTCTTCCTCTGAAGCCACAGAAGTCTGCTGCAGATTACCCCAGGAGAAGGCTTCAGAACGGCAGGAAGAGGAAGCCCTGAGTGGAGTGTGAAAGATGGCTCTGCCCTTTTGTGTCTCCTCACAACCTCACCTTTTATGAGAGAAGAATAGGAATGTGACAGGGGGAAAATCTATTGTGCATTAGTAGCTGTCATTCCAATAAGCTTGAAGAAAATGCCAGAGTCATCCTGGGTCTCTGCTTGCTTGGGCCTTCTGGAGATAACCTTCTTTATGTCAGGCCAGAATTTTAGGCAACAAAGTGCACAATGGTGGTGCTGAGTGAAAGCTGCCACCTGGTGCTATTTTTAGATATCTGTTTATCAGACCACATTGGACAATGGAAGCTGGCCAGTTGGATTTGCTTCTAAGTCCTTATTCTCTTCTATTAATTCCAGCACAACTTAGTTCAGTCCCATCCATTCCAACATGATTCCACCGGAAGGGTGCTTCATGATTGTCACAGTCAGCCACACACTGCCGGGATGAATCTTCAAACCAGGCACAGTTTTGGGGAGGAAAGTATTTATTGAAACTACAGATTGAGGGGAAGTTCTGTAACAGTGAAAGAGGTCCGAGCAGAGAGAAAAACCCATCACCAACACAGAGCAGCAAACAGGCAGGGGGGCCAAGGAGAGAATTTCTTCCCCTTAGGATGGGGTCTTACAACCCTTTCCCAGACTTAATGGCTTCCTGAGTCTCTGGAATTTCCTTCCTGCACTGCCCACACAGGAAAGGATGTTTAGTTCCAGCTTCTTTGAGCTTCTTTATATCCTGCCCCTTGCTGAGAGGCTGCCTTCCTATAAACATCCTCAGAGACCCACCCAAAATAATTAAAAAGATCAAGTTGACAACAAAACCTAACCATCACAATGATGTTTCATAGACTGGCTCTCTCATTTAGATCACCATGAAAATCCCCTTGAATCTTAAGATGAATGTAAACTTTAATCTACCATGTGGTTACTTCCTTACCTGTGGCCTGACTTCTATTCTTTATGTAATTGTTTAATGGAAGAAGATAAAATCCTATGAGATGAAGAGTTCATCACCTTCTGTACCTCATCTGGAGACCTCTACCCCATTTTGCTTATTATAGTTTTACAAAGCACTGAGCCTTCTTTTAATGAAGACAACTTGGAGAGCCCATGCCATGAACTTTACTGAACTCAGATCAGAAAGCTAGCAAACTTCAAACCATTAATTCACAAAAACCCTAAGGGAGATCCTTAACATGCTGGAGCTCAGACTCTGTTATTTTGAAATACAGATGAAAATACTTTCCTTAAAGAAATGTTTTATGATTAATGAGATAATGTTCATAATTGTTTTGAGAGCCTGGAGCAAAAGTCCCATAGAAGGAAACTATTAGTTAATATTGCTATCCAGATGCAGAGACATCTGTAGATGTCCTAAGAGCAAAATGAAATATAGGACGAATGCAAAGATCCTAGGTTACCAACAAGTTCTAGGGAAACCAGGGCATCCATGGTGGGGACCCTTTGACAGATATGTTAAATACATACATATAAAGTGACTTGGAAATTAAAAAAAAAATGCCTTAGAGAGCTGTCACCAGAATTCAGTGAGCCTCCTGGGGCGCTCGTAAGTGGAGAAGAAGTCTACAGGGGGTTGATGGGTTCTTGCCGGTGTCTGGAATAGGCCCCTTTCCTTGCTGTAAGCTGGAAACAATGATTAATAGGAGGATCTTGGCCATTGAAGTCTTTGTTTGATACAGTGGGAGGGAAACTTGGTGATAGTCGCTAAAATTGCAAATTCTTGCTCCTTTTAGAAACTCTATGGATGCACTTGCAGGATAGCAGTTTATAATAGCAAGAGTTAGAAAGTGCCTCAATGTCTGCTAATAAGAGAATGGTTACCCAACGTGTGCATTCAGGTATGCGTTATGCAATAAAAAAAAAAAAGAATGAGGAAGAATTGAGAGCTGCAGCTTGGCTAAGATTTTAAAGATGTTTGTCAAGGAGATAGAGATCAGTACGCACGGTATGACTGCACTTGTGTAAATAAGACCAAGAACATGTATATAATTCAGAACCTTCATGTGCGCAATCATTTTATATGTGCTTACACCAAACAGCTGTGAACCATGGTCAATATGGGGAATGGGGAGAATGTTACAACATGTAGAGGTCACTTCCCTTTTATTTCACATTCCTAAAAACCATGTGCACATGTTAACTTTTCTGTCTTTTTTTTTCTTTTTTTTGAGAAGAGATCCAGTTGTGCTGTCCAGACTGGCCTTGAATGTTGGTCCCTCCTGCCTCATCCTCCCAAGTAGTAAGTATTCCACAGGCCTGTGCGACCACATGAAGGTATGTATAAATATTGATATACAGACTTTTTTTTTTTTTTTGATGTAGGGTCTCGCATTAGCCCAGGCTGACCTGGAATTCACTATGTAGTCTCAGGGTGGCCTTGGGATTAAAGGCATTAATTCACTTTTATTTATTTATTTATTCTTTTAAGGAAGAGTCCACCTTTCTCACAACAGATTAGACTCCTTGAAAAGCAATTAAGTGGCTCACACTGTGGCCGCTTTTGCGGGAAAGAAGCACTTTTGAGCACAGGGTTCTAGAAATCTCATTGTCACCCCAAAATGACTCTAATCCAGCCACCTGGTTTCCATCTGAAACTCTTGGGAAAGCAAACCTCTTATTGTCTAAACCAAGACGAGGCTGGGAGACCAAATGGTACCTAATAGGCTATGGATGTGGCTCAGTGGCAGAGTGCTTGTGAGACACCAGGTTTAATTCCCAGTCTGAAAAAAAGTAAGTTTCAATCCTATTACATGTAGTTTTAAATTAACTAAATTTTAGCTGGTGCTGGAACCCAGGGCCCCACACATATTATGCATGTATTCTCCTACTGAGTTCTCAACTGTGGTTTTGTTTCGCCTGAAACGCCTAAAATAAACCTGTGATTATGTAATTGGTGGTCACAAATATTCATTTCTAATTGTTATAAATTTACTAAAGGCTGTAAATGTTTCTATCATGAAATGCCAATTCTTTTTCTAATTAACAATTTAAGCTTAGCATGTCCATTTATTTATTTA
The DNA here is from genome assembly GCA_004024765.1 of Zapus hudsonius. Classification (NCBI taxonomy): domain Eukaryota; kingdom Metazoa; phylum Chordata; class Mammalia; order Rodentia; family Dipodidae; genus Zapus; species Zapus hudsonius. Next base: position 10,034 of record PVHP010009691.1, read on the forward strand.
TTTATTTATTATTTTGCATGTCCATTTAAAGTCATACTCTGCCAACAAAAAAAAACATGGACAGCTAATATGTATAAATTTCTATGATATCCTTTCTTATTTGAAAGTCAGCATACAACATATATTTTTGGGGAAAAATGCATTTAGATTTCAGAGACTCTGCTTGAAGGTTTAGCACAGTTGTAATTTCAGCACATGTGTGAGGTCTTGGTTTTGCACAGAAAAAAACCTCGACAAAGCATACAGTTGTAGAGGAATCTTAACACTTCAGTGTGTTCCAGTAAATACCTCACAAAAAGCTAGTGCAGGTTTCTCATTTTAAAAGAATTTCTAATTACTTAGTAGTCATCCTGGATACTAGCTATGAGCGCCTGTCATCAGGAACCGTAGTTAGAAAACGAGCCATTTGCAGCTCAGTGAGTTGGTCTTCCTCACTGACTTAATCTTCATTGGATTTTTACACAACAGCCAAGATTTAGGCAGGAAAAATAAACCACAAATGATTTCTCCTAGAAGTACGTTCAAATTAAAATATCCTTTGGTAAGAGCTAAACCCAGTGGTCTTATGGTATATTAATTACCCTTCCCAGGTTGGTGTTGGAATGGATGTGCAAAACCACTGTGATTTAACTGAAGGAACAAAATGGAGGGAGGGCTCCTTGAGACCACGCCTGAGGCTGCGGGGCTTCCTGCCTTCATGGAGCAGAAGTGGATTCCTTATTATTAATTATTCCTGATTATTATTATTGTGCTGGGATTGAACTCAGGGTCTGGCATGCAAAGAAGCTCTCTACCTCTGGTTTATACCTCCAGGCCTTTTATATAATGAGTTCGAGTTTGTTTTCATTCCTAACGCAGAACAAGGTGTTGTAAGTCAGCAGCCAAGGAGCAGTAGTTCTCTGCATGTGGTCTGTGTTAGCTTTCTGTCACTGAAATAACATATCTGAGGAAATCAGCTCATGAAGAGAAAAGGTTTGATTTGGTCATGGTTTTGGAGGTCCATGACTGGTTGCTGCTTCGCCTTGGGGCCTGTGAGGAGGCAGCGTGTCATGGGGGAGTGACGGCAGAGCACAGCCACTCCTGAGGGCTGGGAAGGAAAAGAAAGGGAAGAGGAACAGACCAAGGTTCTTCTTTGAGGGAACACCCCTAATGACATAATTGTTCATTAGGCCCAATCTCTCAAAGGTTTCATTGTCTTCCAATGGAGCTACTCTTGGAGACCCATCTTTAACATATGGGCTTTGGGGGACATGGCTTCCAGGTCAGTGGAATTAGTGTCAAGGTAATCACCAAAAGGACTCTTCATTCAGCTTTTATCTTTTGCTCTCTCTGAAGATTAAACTATTTTAAAAACTTATTTATTTATTTATTTATTTATTTATATATAGAGAGAGTACACCAGGGCCTTTTGCCACTCAAAAGAAATCTAGGTACATAGATACATGTGCCACTTTGTACATCTGGTTTGACATGGATACTGGGGAGTTGAAAGCTGGTCCATCAGATTTCAGAGGCAAGCGTCTTTAACTGTTGAGCCACCTCCCCATATGGTCTCACTCTAGCCCAGGCTGACTGGAATTCACTTTGTAGTCCCAGGCTGGCCTTGAACTCCTACTTCTGTCTCCAAGTGCTGGGATTAAAGGTGTGTGCCACCTCACCTGGCCCAGTTTCAACTTGTGAATAAGCTCTTCATCTCAGGAGTCTTATGCTCCTTGATGGTTTTAATGTGCATCTATCTGTGTGCTTATGCAGGTAGAGACCTGAGGACAACCATTCCTCAGGAGCACCACCCTCCCTTTGTAAGACAGTGTCTCTCACTTTTAAGCTCATGGAGGAGGCCAAAATGGCTGGCCTCCAGCCCAGGGAGCTGCCTGTCTTTGCCTCTCAAGTGCTAGGGTTACAGATGCTTGCCAGGATGCCTTGCTTGTTTATGTGGGCTAGGGGGTCCAATTCACATCCTCATGCTTGCAAGGCAAGTCCTTCAAGGACTAAACTATCTCCCCTCTTTTCCCTTCTCCTCCCCCCCTTCTCTCCCCTCCCTTCCCCTCTTCTTCCCTGCCTTCTCCTCCCTCCCCTCCCCTCCCTTCCTCTCTCCTCCCCTCCCCTCCCTTCCCCCTCCCCTCCTTCTTCTCTCCTTTAATATTATGGAGTACTTACTGTGGGTCAGTCACTCTTCTAAGCACTTTACATAAAATAACTCAGTTACTTTCCCTAATATTTTACCTTTGAGGTTACTGAAAAAACGGGAAGTTACTTTAATTTACCCGAAGTGACAGGGATGCTTAGTGATGTAGTACAATTCCAACTTTTATTTTGGCCCCAGTCTTGTCTCTGAGCTTTTTGTTTGCTTGCTTGCTTGTCTCCAGGCAGAATCTCACTCTAGCCCAGGCTGACCTGGCACTCGCTCTGTAGCCCCCAGCTGAGCCTTCCTCCTCGGAGTACTGGGACTGAAGGGTGTGCCTCCGCACCCAGCTCTCAGAGCCCATGCTTTCAGTCGCCACCATATATCTTCTTTCTCATTTCACAAGCACTGTGACCACGCTTATCTGTCTCTTGAGCTTCATCTGTCAGTTACCCGATATCTCTAATTTCAATCTGCTTGTCATGTGGGTTTCAGTTCTGTGGTCTCTGTGGCTTGTTGGGCAGCTTCACAGTGTTTTCCCATAGGACACCGATCAGTTACTATTCCCACAACCAAACTTGGTTTCCTTCTTGCCTTTATTCTTTTCTTTTTTATTATATTTTATATTTTCATTAATATACAGACTTTTGGGTGTCATTATGGCACTTTCTTCTCTCACTCCCTATCACAGCCTCACTCTCCTTCCATCCCCTTGTATTCTCCTTCCTTCTCTTTACATGTTGGGTTTATGGTGTCTCTATCCTTGTAACCTTGGCAGAAATCTGGGAGCTATCTTTCACGTCTCTGCTCCACATCCACGCGATGGTCAAGACCATTTGCCCCTCCTTACTATTCCTACTTCATCTCCTTCCCTTCTGTTTCCCCTACACTTTTGTCATCCTTTGGTTTTCCGAGGTAGAGTCTCACTCTAGCCTAGCCTGACTGGAATTCATTATGTAGTCTCAGGGTGGCCTTGCACTCATGATGACCCCCCTACATCCCCCCACCCAGTGCTGGGATTAAAGGACAGGGCCACCATGACCAACCATTTTCCCTGCTCTTACCATCATGAGACTTCTGGATTATAGTAAATATTGATCTCATTCTCTTGTGCAAAAAACAAATTGGTTTTGATGACATTGTGAGTCTTTTAATCAATTATGTTCTGCCTCGAAGTACCTACTATGATGCATGGAGCCATACGTGATGGCTATCGATCAGGAACTTGTGGACTGATTTTCTGAACCAACATCTCTCTTGCCATCATAATATTCTATTGGAATCATTTTCTTATAACATTTAAATTTTATTCCATGTTATTCTTCCCATAGCAAACAACTTGTAATTTCACAAATTTGCCAACATATATATGTCTGGGTGTACATATAGATATATCCTGACCCTTGATCATTCTAGAATTTCTCACCTTACACTAGACAAACCCCAATAGGTTCCAGGTCTTAACCCAGACATTTTATTGTGAAAGTTGTTCATGACAACTAAATTATGCACTCCAGTGTGACACATGTACTCCCTAACAGCCATCGCCTTTATTTGGTTAAGCAACGCTCCTTTACGCAACATTGTCTTTGAGAGATTACAGACTATATTTTTCTCCTATTCGCACTGGTCTACGGAAGCCTCTGCATTTAGACATCAGGATCCTATGAACAATGTCACCATTATGAAGCAAGTTCAATGTGATAACAAACAGGTCAAACTTTAATGACATCATGGGAAAGCCTCATATAACACTTCTTTATTTTGGAGATTTCTGTAACTCTTGTATTATCATTTTTAAGGCCCTGTTTTTCTGTAACAGCAGTAGAAAAACCTTTGAAAACAAGTATGTGTTACATGCCTGTGCTGAGCCAGGGGGAAGCTGGGGTGAACCACATCCTGCTCTCAAAGGAATCAGCCAAGACCACGAGCAAGCATGACACCAGGAATGCTCTGGCCCTGTGATCCTTCAGCTGCTCTTGATCAGGACAAATTGAGCTCTCACCCAGCCAGTAAGAATTTCTTCCAGGCTTACTTGTGGAAAAGGGTCACAGGAAAGCAGGAAACTGCTTTGAGATCCCCAGTTCTGGTTTCTAGGACTGTCAGAGCAAAACACCACAGTGGTTTAAGGAGCAATGATTCATGCCTCACAGTCCTAGAGGCTGGAGGCCAGGGAGTAACTGACTCCTTTTAGGACCCAGAGGGAAAACAGGCCTGGCCCTCATGCCTAGCTTCTGGCACTTGCTGGTACCCTTGGCATTCCTTGCCCTGTAGCTGTGCCCTCTGCCTCTAATTCTTGATCCTCCTGCCTCAGCCTCCCAAGTGCTGGGATAACAGGCATGCCCCAGCACACCTGGCTTCTTTCCAGTCTACCACGATGGGTTTTGTTGTTGTTTCTAAGCATTCTCTTTGTTTATTGTTGGATTTAGTTTTAACGTTACTTAAATGAAGGGATTTACTTGCAAAAGAAATCTAAATTCTGAACTTCTTGGTGTAAGTAGGTACAAATAAGAATATAGTTTGTTATAGTGGTAGCACATGCCTTTAATCCCAGCACTTGCAAAGCTGACATATGAGGATAGCTATGAACTTGAGGCCAGCCTGGGGCTACAGAATGAGTTTCAGGTCAGCTTGGGCTATTGTGAAACCCTAACTTGAAAAACATATATATATATATATATATACACATATATATATATACATATATATGTATATATATGTATATATATGTATATATAGTCTCAAGAACTTGTTGAGATTAAAGATATATTTTTAATAATTGTGGGATGCCAATGGATATAGATATCCTAGTTTATAGAGATCCTTCTGATCTGGGATGTTCTTCAGTCTCCCTGCCTCCCTCTCTTCCATATTCCCTTCCTTCCATTTTCTCTTTCCTCCCTTTCTTTCTTTCTTTCTTTCTTTCTTTCTTTCTTTCTTTCTTTCTTTCTTTCTTTCTTTCTTTCTTTCTTCCTCCCTCCTTCCTTTCTTTTTTTTTAAAGGGTCTCATATATGTCAGCCTGGTTTTGAACCCACTACATAGAGGATGACCTTGAGCTTTTGATCCTCCTGCCTCTCTGCCTGTTGAGTGCTGGGTTTATGGGCATGTGCCACCATACAAGGTTATGTGGTACTGGGGATTGAACCCAAGGCTTTGTGTATTTCTAGGTAAACATTCTAGCAATTGAGCTATATTTCCAGTCCCCATTAGTTATTTCTAAACTTTATTAAAACTATATGTCAATTTGTCTATATTATATAACCTAATAACCCAATGAAGAAGCTTTTTTTCATTATCATTTTCTGAGAAATTTCATTCTTTGAGATTTAAAGGAAAGAGTAATCTAAATCCCTGGTTGAGAGAAATGAATTCATTAAACAAAGACTTTTCTGTTTGTCATGTCCAGGCATTATTCTAGGAGACGGAGATATAGTTATGAGGAAAGTGGACAAAAGCTTCTATGCTTTTGAGGCTTGCTTCTTGGTAATGAGGAAAAAGGGATCTTTCTAATCTATGCTGCAACTAACAAGTTTTGCATTGCTTTTTTCTCTTTAAGTAGTGTTGTTAAACGGTGTGAGGCATCCTTTCTCTTTCATAGGCTGTTCCTTGGTGGCCTGTGCCATGTGTTATAAAGCTATATATTGAGATGTGGTCAGGGATGCAATTGAGCTCACAGCTCAGATCGTTTTCCTCTATGAAAATATCTGAGCAATATGGGAACTCTTCCTGTGACCTTGAACTTTCCAGCACTGTGGTCTGATCTAGTAAGCTGATGAGTTCACAGCAAACTAAACTCATTGTCTAGCCCAAGGGAAACGTTTTTTACCAATTTTATAGTTGGATAGTTTCTTTTTTAAAAAATGCATTAGTAGTTATTTCCGTATTAAGATTCCATATAAATTTAATCTGTGCAGATTTCCAGCTGAGTTAGAATTTTACCAAAATAATAGTTTTATTAATTACTATGTTAAGTAAATTCTCAATCTCTCTGTAAAAAGTAGGTGGAAATTTACCCTTCTATAGACGTATAAATTAATCCACTAGGAGGTTAAGTAATTTGCCCAAGGTCACAGTGTGTGGTAGGGTAGGAATTGAATCAAAAAGCCTTCATTCCCAATATTTATATCAAACCACCTGGTTTTCTAACATTTTTACTTATGGGTACTGGTTACATTTTAACTAGTATGTAGATATAAAATTTTGATATAGAAATAAACACTAATTTATATATAATTTGTCTACCCATTTAGCTGTCACAACATTAATATCATTGTAGTATTAACAGTGCCAGAGTTAATCCCAGTATGATATATTAAGAACAGAACAGAAGACCTCCGGGAGATGTATGGATTTTAGGTCAAGAAACATTTACATTCCCAAATTTGTTCAGGCATTTGTGCAGTAGAGTGTAGGAAAAGTTTAATTGAATTTTTCTTATTAAGGTTTATTTTCCTTCTATGCCTAAGCCAGACAAAGGTGGGTTCTGAGTTGCTTTTTACAGCTCTACGGAATGCCTGGTCATTATTCTCTGACACTTGATGAGGCCTTCTCATTTGGAGTTAGATATGTAGGACAAGTTTTCACTTTTTGAAATTTTTTAGAATAGTGTCTCTCCACCAAATTATGAAGGAGAAAGTCTGGTTTCGTTGTCACTTACACTGTAACAGCCGTCTTATCATCAGCATCTAAATATAGTGACTGCTGTTGAATGCCTGTGCCATTTATAGTGATGGTTAAGAGGCAAAACAAAATGCTGAAATGTTCTTCTAATTTGAGCAAGAAAGATGAAAACCTTTCTCAGACTCTCTTGTACCCTATATAATATTATAATAATTTTCTTCCAACTGCTCATCCCAAAAGGCTTTATCTAAAAGAAAAAGAAGCTTAACAATGCCGGAGTATAAATCATATATAGCTCACGACTTCCTTTATTTCTTTTTCTTAGACATTCTCACTAGGCAGTCCAGGCTGGCTTTAGACTTGCCATTCTCCTGTGTCAGCATCTCCAGTGCAGGATTGTAGGCATGTACCACCGTGCCTGCATAAATCATGACTTTTAAAGAGAAAAGTCTGCAATGATTTTTCTTTAAATCATAGGCCAGAATAACAGTGTGTGATCACAATATCTTAGACAAACAAAAAATTTCCAGGCATGAAAGTAAACACACATAAGTACTGTTTATTCCATATATAACTTATATACATGAAAGAAAAAAATGTATATTAAAGGTTCACATTGCTCAATAATTTTTCTAAATATAAATTAATTCTGTCCAATTGAAAACTTACTAGTCCTCTTAAGGAATATGGTCCTGAAATTCATCCAAGTTCCATTGAATCTTGGTAAAATTTGCCCAGGAAAAATGATGAGAATGAGGCTCAGAAATTATGCATGTCTGAAGAAAATTTAATTTTGGAGAGTGTTAATTTGGAAAGATCAAAAAGATTAAAGGGACTAAAATCATTAAATAGAGAAGGAAACAATTTTCTGGGTGAACTATTTTTTTCTTGCATGATCAGTTTCTTTTTTAAAACTCTGACCAAAAAGAATTGAAAATATCAAGCTTTAAATAATATTCAGTACTTTCCCTCTCTCTCTGCACACTTTTAATTTTCAAGTCTTTATTTATGATTCCAAAGTAGAGAACATATAAAAATATTAGGATATAACCTATAGATTATCTTTTATGAAGTCCTCTATGGTATTTCATCAGGAAATTCTATAAGCAAATAGAAAACTAATATACAAATGATCGTGTTGGCACCTGAAGGGAATTCCAAGAGGATACCATCAGATTCCTGCCAGTCTACAGTGTTCTGGAAATTGCAATGCAGTGGTGAAGTGCGCACAACATCTATTCTTCTTACTTATAAAGTGGCATCAATAGAAAAACAAGCAAAGCAAAAGAAAACAATGAAAACCAAAAGCAATCGTCTTTATTGACCATGTATTGACATTGATGGCACTTTCTCCATCTTTCTTGCTGGTCCGTCCCTGTCTGTGATGTCCAAATACTGGCATGCTCTCTGGACTCTTCTCTAACTGTCATTATTTCTTATATGACCTCATGCACAACCATGACATTAAAATGCTGACACTTCCTAAGTTTATGTTCCCAGTTGGCCTTCTCTCCTAAACTATAGATGATAAACTTTTTTTAAAAAATTATTTACTTATTTGCAAGAATGAGAGGGAGGGGAGAGAATGGGTGCATCAGAACCTCTAGCTGTTGCAAATGAACTACAGATGTATGTGTCACTCTGCGCATCTGGCTTTCTGTGGGTACTCCAGATACATGTGCCACTCTGTGGGTACCTGGAAATTGAACCCTGGCCATTAGGCTTTGCAAGCAGTCGCCTTAATTGCTGAGTCATCTCTCCAGCCCAACAATGCCACCTTGATGTCTCTGTGTCAACATCGCAACATGTCCTGATACCTCACTCACCTCTTGCTGTACCAGCCCCCAATTTTACCATCTGAATAATAGACAATTCCATCCTTCCTAGTCAGAAGTGGTGGTCTCTTCCTTCTTTTCTATCTCAGCTTACATGTAGCCAATCAGGAAACTCCAGCAATATATTCCCAGAGTCCAGCCCTTGATCTCTTCCATGATTTCCACTCCTCCATGAATACAGCAAGCTGGGCTGCTGTCTCTCCTGAATGAAAAAGGCTCTCCTGGGCCCCTGGACCTCAAATGCTTCTCTCAATTCAACACTAGAGCTATTCTGTTAGTGACACTTAGATTATTCACATCATCCCTCTGTGAGAGCCCCCTGTTTCCCCATCCATGTCTGTCTGCCCTTACATCCTTATGTCTTCAGTCCGGCCATATTGCCTACTTTCTGTTTTGGGGTTTTTGTTTGTCTGCTTGCACACTTGCTCTTGAACACATGCTTGCCTTGAGCTTTAGCTATGGCTGTTCTTCCTAGAACGTCCGCATGGGCTGTTTCTTTACTACCATGACGTTTCTGCTATTCTGATAGTACATTTGCTGAGCCCCCAACTTTCTCTGTTTCATCCTGCTTTATTTTTAAATTTTTCATAGTGCTTCTCCCACCGCCCCCATGAGATAAGGTCTTGCTCTAGCCCAGGCTGATCTGGAATTCCCTATGTGGCTTCCAACTCAAGGTGATCCTCCTACCTCTGCCTCCCGAGTGCTGGGATTAAAGGTGTGTGCCACCACACTGGACATTTTTTGGTGCTTTTCACCATCTGACCTACTAGACATTTTTTTTTAAAAGTATCTATTGGGCTGGAGAGATTGCTCAGTGGTTAAGGCACTTGCCTCCAGTTCCTAAGGCTCTGAGTTTGATTCCCCAGGACCCACATAATAAGCCAGACCCACAAGGTTGTGACCCTAGTGCTCTCTCTCTCTCTCTCTCTCTGATTGAAAAATAAATAAATAAATAAAATATTTTTAAAAAGTATCTATTTATTTATTTGCAAGTAGAGAGATAGAGAGAAGAGAGACAAACAGAGAGAATGGGCACATCAGGGTCTCCAGCTGCTGCAAATGAACTCCAGGTGCATGTGCCATTCTGTGCATCTGGCTTTATATGGGAACTGGGAATTGAATCCAGGTTGTCATGCTTTGCAACCAAGTGCTTTAAGCACTGAGCCATCTCTCCAGTCCCCATTTTTTTTGAGACAAAGTTTAGTTATGTAGCCCAGGCTGTCTTTGAACTTACCATCCTCTTGCCTCTGCCTCCCTAAGTGCTAGAATTATAGGCAAACATTATGATGCTAGCTGTTGCTTATTGTGGTGGTTAGTTAATATCTGTCTCTACCAGAATGAAAACTCTATGAGCAAAACCATATTTTGTTCTCAGCCATAACCCTCAATAAAAGTAGCTCTCAATAAAAAGTTATCAGAAAAATGAATGGGTAGGAGAATGTTTGACAAAATGAATACATAATATTAATTGTGTTCATTAGAAGTAAGTGGTACTAGTTTTCTGTACCAAGAAAGAGTTCTCCAGCAAATATGGTGGACATTCCTAAAAATCTCCATGCTTTCTGTAAGAAGTGCAATAAGCACCAGCTCCACAAAACAACACAAGTCAAGAAGAGCAGGGAAAATGTCATTATGAATGTGTGTGGATAACATGCATGAGCTGCCATACCCAGCAGAAGACAATAAGATCTTGAGGTTATGTTCACCTCGTGCACAGAAGAGTCAGTCTTATGGCAAAGGGTGTTACTAATCCCTAAACTACAAAGAGCCAATATGAAAAATTGAGATTATTCTACTAAACCAATTTTCCTAAGATCCTGGAGCATGTAGGATTTCTCTCTGCAGAATTAAAGAATATATAGATGTGATTTGAATCACAGTGATTCATTTAATAAGTTAAAGAGCACAGCTCTCTCTTTATTATTGTGTTTGTAGATTGTTCACACTAAGAAGGAAAATGGGAAGTAATGGGAAAGAAAAATGCATCTAAAGTTTTCTACACTTAAACACAGGACTTGGAGTGTACTGGTTAGTAACATCATCAATTTAGGCTGAAAGTTCAATGAGCTAATTTGCTTGGCATTTGGGTACTTGTCAAGGATTGAGAAGTTAAGACTTCATTACCATGACTCACTGGTTAGACTTTCCCAGGTGGAGACAAAAGGTCAGTAAGTATTATAGTTACCTTTTCATTACAGGTACAAAACACCTGACCAAAATCACTTTATGGGATGAAAGGTTTCATTTTGGCTATCAGACTCAAGGGGAAGTTCCATTCTGTCAGAGTAAAGGATGACATGAGCATAGATTGGACATCACCTCTGCAATACCAGGTGGAATTCTGCTGTATGAGAGTGAGCCACACACTGGCAAGGAAAAGCTGGCTATAAGACCCATAAGCTTGCCCCCAATAACACACCTCCTACAGCAAGGTTTCAACTTCCAAAGTGCCACCAGAAGGAGAAACAACATCCAGAATACCTGAGTTTATTGGGTACACCCAATTCAAACTACATTCTGCCCCTGGCCCCCACAACCTGATGACCATCCATGTTGTAAAATGTAATACATTCAGTGCAACTTTAAAAATCACCCCACTAACCACCCCCCCCCCAAAAAAAATAAGGTATAGAGATATGGCTCTGTGGCACTTGTTCACAAAGCCTAATGGTCTGAGTTTGATTCCCCAGCACTTATGTAATACACAAGATATTGCTTGTATCTTGAATTCATTTACAGTGGCAGGAGGCCCTGCAATCCCCATAGTTTTTTTAATCCATTCTAACACTATTCAAACTTCCCCTAATCCAAAATTTCTTAATAGTTAGCATGTGAAACCAAAATAACATAATGGCACAGAGTAAACATTCACACTGCAAAAGATGGCTTTGGGTATAGCAAGGAAATTTAAACCAATACAAGATGTAAAACAAACTGCAAACATGAAATCCACTCCAATTCCAATATCGCTAACTAGTAGTTCCAATTCCATCCTTCTAGCTGAGCTACTCATAGCACAGGGAAAACTCTATTCTGAGATAGAAGCTCCCCTTGGCAGCCACTCCACAGTCTGGAGTCCTGGAGGCCAGGTATGGTAGCACATACCTTTAATCCCAGCACTTGGGAGGCAGAGGTAGGAGGATTGTCATGAGTTTGAGGCCACCTTGAGACTACATAGTGAATTCCAGGTTAGCCTTCACTAGAGTGATTCCCTATTTCAAACAAACAAACAAACAAACAAACAAACAAACAAATATCCTGGGGGTCTTCAATGCAACTCACAGTTCACCTCCATGGCTCCACTGGGCCTTTACACAGGGACTTCTAACAACTTTGACTCACATTGCCCATGGCCATTTCCAAAAAATAAAGCTGCATTGCAAATCCAGCAACCCTCTCTTATATTTATTATACTACCATGGTACCAGGTAGACTACCAATTTGTTAATCCAGAGGAGAATAAAGCTATCTTTGAAGAGCAGGACACTCCTTCAGCATTCAGGCCTCTTACTTTAAAAGAGTCCACATTCTTCCTACTGTCCCCAATGCAGATCAACTGGCCCAATCTCAATGGTGTCATCTCTCAAACAACTGCAGCTGAACTGTAGTTGTCTCTAGCCTGAACCTTTCATTTCCTTCTTTGCCATATCTGTCTGCTCACACCAGTTCAGTTCCATGCAACACAACCCTGTATAGTTCCTAATAACACAGGTAGAACGCAGCAGGCCTCTTCCATAAACTGCTTCTGGCCCAGCTCAGACAAGTCTCTTTCTTCTGCTCTTAAACCAAACCTCACAGTCCAGGTTCTTGCTGCCTCTATGTCTCTCAACTCTGACCAGAATGGTCCATGAAAGTGTACTACAGCGCTGCAAGCCATTTCCTAGGCCAGGGTTTCAAATCCTTCCACATTATTCTTGCAAATAAATTCCAAAAGGCCAAAAGCCAGTCAGGTTTCTTGCAGTAATAACTCCACTTCACTGGTACGAGTATTTTGTTGTAGTTAGCTTTGTGTTGCTGGAGCAAAACACCAGACCAAAATAAGTTCATGGGAAGAACGGGTTACAGGCTTGAGGGGAAGCTCCATTTTGTCAAGGGAAACATGGCATGATCATCACCTTTGCCCTGGCAGCTGGACCATCATAGCATGAGAGTGAGCTGCACACTGACAAGGGGAAGCTGACTCTAACACCCATAAGCCCACTCCCAACAACACATCTCTGCCAGCAAGGCTCAAACTCTTAAACTGCCACCAGCTAGGGACCCATCAAACAGAACAAATGAGTTTATGGGGTATATCCAATTCAAACCACCACAGTGAGGCAAAGTTCACAAGTGATAGTTTTTAAACTATTAGGGGAAATAACCCAACCACTGGGAAAAGTAAGACAACAGTTGTTACCACCGTTTGCATTATTCAACTGGAAATTATTCAACTGGAAATCTGGAAAGCACACACACACACACACACACACACGCACACGCACACACACACATGCACACACACGCACACATGAGAAAAATACATGAAAATAGCGAGGTATAGATTTTTATGCTTTACCTTATACTCATTTTGCCTATATTTTTTGTTACATGTACATGTTTTCTTTTTCTTCCAGCTAATGTATATGATAGTTCTAGTTTTCTTTCTTCTTATTTATTTATTTATTTATTTCTATTCAGTTAGTTGCAAGGAGAGAGAGAGAGAGAGAGAGAGAGAGAGAGAGAGAGAGAGAGAGAGAGAATATGGATGTGCCAGGGTCACTTGCTGCTGCAAATGAACTCCAGACACATGTGCCACTTTGTCCATCTGGCTACATGTGGGTACTGGGAATTGAACCCAGGCTGAAAGGTTTTGTAAGCAAGTGCCTTTAACTGCTGAGCTATCTTCCCAACCAGCCCACCTTTTCTTCCTCTTCCTCCTCATTCTCTTCTTTGATTTTTTTCAAGGCAAGGTCTCATTCTAGCTCAGGCTGACCTGGAACTCACTCTGTATCTCTAGGGATGGGCTCAAACTCAAACTCATGGCAATAGTCCTATCTCATCCTCCTGAGTGCTAGGATTAAAGCCATGTGGCACCATGCCTGGTTCACTTTATCTTCTTTTAAGACAGAGTTTGACTATACATCACCAGACTGAGCTTGGACTCACAGCAATCCTCCTGCCTCAGCTTCCCAGTTAAGGTACATACCAACACACCCAGTGTTTTTGAGATAAAGGTTTCAGAACATGAATCATTTCTCAATATTTCCATAATGCACTTATTGGTCCTGGTGCTCTTTATTCCTTCTTCCCTCCCTCCCCTTCTCCATTCTTTTCCTTTCTTCCACCTTCCTTCCTTTTTTCTTCCTTTCCCTTTCTTCCTTTCTTCATTCCTTCTTTCCTTCCTTCCTCCCTCTTTCCTTTTTCCTTTGGAGAAATAGCTTCTATGTTGACTAAGCTGGTCTCAAAATCCTGACCTAAAATGATCCTCTAGCCTCAGCCTCCTGACTTGCTGGGGTTACTGGTTTTCACCATCATGACTTGGTACTATTTTTGCCTTTAAAAATAGATCTTCATTAGAGAGTGAGCTTCTTGGCAAGGCAATGACTAACCTTTTTTCACTGTTTACTGTAGTACCTGTATATTTATTGAAATGTCTTGTCTTGGCCAATTGACAAGACTGGGAAAACTACATCTAGGAGCAGAGCTGGGGAAATAAAAGAACTAACCCTTAAAGTTACCCAAAGTGGACTAGCTGCCTCTAGCAGTTGCCCGAGGAAAGAGAGTTGACCCTTTCAGTGAAATCCAAAGGATGAACCTGTTACATCTGCTGTCTCAGCGGCTCTGATCTTACTGCAGCTGTAGCTTCTTACATACAGACACCATTGATATTCTTATTGAAGAGTCCATAACCAGAAATGCTATGTGAACAAGCAAAGGGTAAGGAACTTGGACTTTGGATAATCCTTGCCTTGAACATTTGTCAAAGGAGGGATTTAGGGGTATGACCTGATGGACTCTGCTGATCCAGAACACACGGGCACTGATCACAAATGCAATCACATTGAGCCCCGTCCACCTGTTGTCTTCCACAGATCTGTGCTAGTTAATTCTCTTGGTCCTTAGTAACTGGTCCTCACTTCTGATGCATGAACTGAGTCGAGATGCTTGTTCTGAGTCGAGAGTCCAACTAGGCCACTGAGGAAATTAGACAGAGACCATAGCTTAACATCAGCCAGCATCTCAAACATTGCTTGTCAATACTGGTCACCTGTGCTGTGCAAGCCAAAGATACATAAACCAAGGTGTTGTAGTCAGTCACGCTGCTGGGATGAATCTCCAAACCAGGCACAATTTTGGGGAGGAAAGACTTTATTGAAGTAACAGACCCAGAGGAAGTTAAGGAAAAAAGGCTGGCCCCCTTTTACAGAAGCAAGTAGAGAAACAGCACTTCCAGAGGCAAGCAAGCAAACACACTGTCACACTGTAATTCACAAAATGCAGAACTGCCAGACCTGTTCTGGCTCTTCTTTTGCATATCTATCCCTAGTATTTTGCATCCAAATTAGAAAGGGCCAGTCCCCAGTATGTTAGGCAAAAGTGACATTTCCTCCAGCCAGAAGCCTGGAGACAATTAACAATTTAATAAACACAATTATAATAAATTCTATTAGAGGACATTATTCAAACTACCAAAATAGGCAACAGAAACCTAGTCACATTACTTTAAACAAGTGGATTACACAGTTATAAATTAACTATAGGGCAAGTCACAAGTAAGGAATTTAACACTTTACAGCAATAATGTTGGAAAAGTTATCTGTAAGGTCCATAAGAAATAGTCCCAGTTTGTTCTTATAGTTTATTCCTACAGTAGCAGTGACCATACAAGGGAAAACATTTGTCACTTTCTTGTTCCTAGCATGACTCAATTAGCTGCTAAGTTTCATCTTCCAGGTAAATTTTTTATGAAAAATAGTTCTAATATTCTTTTTCAAATCAGCAGTCTCCTGGAGGAGCAGTTCCAGCAGGGCAAGCTTCTGGCCTGCATTACATCCAGGCCTGGTCAGTGTGGCAGAGCAGATGGCTATGTGCTCGAAGGCAAGGAGCTGGAGTTCTACCTGAGGAAGATCAAAGCCCACAAAGGCAAATAAATCATCCTAGTTCGTGTAATAAAGGTGTTTATTCTAAAAAAAAATTCTTTTTCATAGAATTATGAGAAACAAGTAGAATAATATATGTATAATATTTTTCACAAAATATAGTAAATATTCATTTTAAGGTTCACTATCATTGTTGCTATTTCTTTTATTGTTATTATTAATTTTGCTTTGGTTTTATTAACCAACATGCTGTATCAGATGAAGAATTTAAGGATTATGTACTACATTTACTTTCAAAGTCTATACATTGGAATGATAACTCTCTAATATGATGGTATTAGGAAGTGGGACCTCTGTAAGGAGTTAGGTGGTGAGGGTAGAGCCCTCAGGAATGAGATTTGTGTCTAAATTAGAGGAAATATGAGAGTGATATCTTCTCCTTCGGCCAGGTATAAGTAGAAGAGAAAAATTCTGCCAATCACGAGAGAGTTCTCAGCAAGCAGTAAATCTGCTGGTGCCTTGGTCTCTGACTTCCCAATGTCTAGAACTGTGAGAAATAACCGGTGCAAGCCAGCGAGTCTCTGGTGTTCAGTTACAGCAGCCTGAACATTAGCTTGTTAACCTTGTTCTGTTACAGCAGCCTATCATTAGCTTGTTAACATTCCATTCAAACTGGCTGTATGAGTATGACTGGCATTTTGGGTTTAGTGAGAAGGATAAAGGATTACTTTGCACTTTTTCCACTCATGGTGAATTAATTCAAAGCATAGATGGTGTCTGTGTTTTTCTCCCTTTTCTGGCAAGGATGTCAGAAAGTTATTTTGGCCTTTGACTTTTGGTTAATGAAGAGAACTCCCTTGTGAAGAGTAGTAGGAGGTTCTCCATGTGAGGACCGAGATAGAATGCAGGCGATATCACTGCTTGGATAAGGAGGTGGAATCAGAAAAGCCTTATCAGGAAGATGATGAAAGAACATTCAACTTGCTCTGAGAGGGTTGATGGCTGGGGGAGGGATGCTGGACTAAGATGAGACCTTGGGGATAGCAGAGGCTCATGGTATGAAAAAGCTCTGCTCTAGGATGTATGATCCAGGAGTCTGGCATATCACAGATGACAATGAAAGGAGCTTAGTGCTTCTTACTGTGACAGGAGCAAACAAGCATTATCATCAATGTGAGTTTAGATGGGATATCAATTTTTTTTTGTCGTTGGAGATTGCATCCAGGGCCTCAGCATCCAAGCTTCATAATTTAATTGCAAATAAACTCTATCATCTCAGCTTTATTTATTTATTTTTGGTCAGGGGGTGGAGGTTGATTCAAGGTCTTACACATGCAAAGAATGTGAACTGGTATGAACTACACTTTATTTTTAAAAATATTTTATTTATTCATTTTCAAGGAGAAAGAGAGAGAGAGAGAGAGAGAGAGAGAGAGAGAGAGAGAGAGAGAGAGAGAGAGAGCGCACCAGGGCCACCACCTTGTGGGTCTGGCTTATGTGGGTCCTGGGGAATTGAACTGGAGCCAAGTGCCTTAACCCCTGAGCCATTTCTCCAGCCCTGAACTACACTTTAGTCTTAGTCATTTTTAAGTATAAAATTCAATGGTAGTAAGAAGTATGTTCACATTGTTGGACAACTATCACCACTATAAATTTCTAGAACTTTCCTATCAATGCCAACAGGTATTCTGCACTCATTAAAAAGTAACTTCCTGTGTTCCTTTTCCTGGCAGCCTTTGCTAACTTCTATTCTATTTTCCACATACCTTAGTTTGTCTGTTCTGTTTATAACTGTCTCTATATAAGTAGAATATTATGTTTATCATTTTGTGTAAGATTTATTTCAGCTAAGATGTTGCTTTTAGAGTTCATTCATATTATAGGAAGTTATGAAATTTCATTCCTTTTTAAAGAAAAATAATATTGCATTGCACATATAGATACCATGTTTTCTTGATGGATATTTGGGCTCCTTCTACCTTTTTGCCCTTGTAAAGAATGATACTATGAATATTAATGTGCTAGTTTAGGATACTGCTCTATCTTCCTTTGTTGATTTATTACCTATGACTTTATTGTTAACTTGTGCTATAGGTTTATAGGTCTTAAGCTTCCTTAGTTTATTACAGGGTACCTTGAAGTAATACTATAGTACTTTGTGGACAGAATTAGGCACACCAGTACAATTGCTTTCTCCATTGCCAACTTTATGTTGCTATTTCAAATTTTACTTTTCAGATGTCATAAGCCTTACATTACAATGTCATTATCCTTGGGAAGTAGTCTTTCAAGAGTTATAAATAATTGTTAAAATATTGTTAATATTTACACTTAGGTAGTTGTCAAGATTCTCCAAAAAAAAAATCCCAGAAAAGATTGGATATATCTAAATGTATTTCTTATGAGAATTGGCTTATGTGAATAACTGAGGCTAAGATGTCCCATAAACTGATATCTACAAACAAGAGACACAGGAAAGTCAATGGTAATTTCAATATAAGTCCAAAGGTGTGAAACCAGGTGAGCTGAGAGTGGAAATCTTCATCCGAGAACTGAGATCTGTGAGACTCGAGGTTCTACCAGACGGGTAGGAAGTAAAAGAGGTGAACCTCACAATCTCCCACCTTTTGTTCAATTCTGACCCATGAGGCATAGCATCAGTGCCACCCACAGTGGGGAAGGCCATCCTCTTGACTCACTTGATGGATTCAAATGCCATGTCTTTTGGAAACACCCTCATTGGCACATGCAGAAGCAATGTTTTATCTGTGCACCTTATGGACTGTCAAGCTGACACATAAAATGGGCACGCACACTGCCAGTGACTGTGGGCAGCACTCCTCGGGGGTCTCTGCAGGCAGCTCTCTTCCCATCTGAGGTCATTTTTCTTATAGGACTTTCCTTTTCTCTTGCAGTGGAGATTTCCTGGTGGGGGATCATTTCAGCTTTGTGTGTCAAAAAACATCATTATTTCTACCGATGTGAAAGACATTTTCATCTAGCATAGAATTCTAGATCAAAAGCTTTACTTTCAGCATTTTAAAAATATTTTCCCATGGTCCTCTGAATTGCATTATGACTGAAAAGAAACCTGGTAGCATTTTATCTTTGTTTCCCTGCTCCTAGTGTGTCTTTCACCACTCTGTTTTTCACTATCACTATTTTGAGACAGGTTCTCACTATGTAGCTTGGCTTTGGTAGTTGGCTTTGGATCTGTGATCCTTCTGCCTCAGCTTCCCTCCCTAGTATTGGGATCACAGGCTTATGCCTCCAACCCATGTGTCTGGTTGTGTTAGGACTCTTCATCACCGAATCTGAGAAAGTTTGATGAAGATGTAACTTGTATGTTTCCTTCATGTTGCATGTAAGCTTGAGTGTTTTCTCTGAGATCTCTTCTTAAACCCTCATTTAAGGCCTGCTTTCTTTTTTAAATTTATTTTTTAATAAGCCAAAATTTTGTATGTACTATTCATGTGTAGTTACCACCGCTTCCCTTCTCCCTGCCCCATTCCACTGAGGGCCCTCCTCAGTGGGATTGCTGGAATGCTCCATGGGATTGAGCAATATGAGCCGTATGAGCAGCCAACAGTACAGTTAGTGGGAGGGGGGCAATGCCTCTGGATATTCCCCCCACCATGGCTTTCAATCTTTCCGCCTCCCCCATCTGCAAAGTTCCCTGAGCCATGATGGGTGAGTTTTAAGTCTTGTTTAGTGTTGAGCTCTTACAAGCCTCTAGATTTCTGCTTTGGAACATTTGAGTATCCTCAGGTGTTTGTCTCCATTGCCCAGGTTCTCAGGCTCACTGTGGAAGCAGCCCTCTTGCTCATCTCTCTACTTCCTCTGTGGTTTCACCTGGGCCCTCGGTGATGTGTTAGGGTGGTTCATCTGCCAGGGTGTCAGCTATCAGTTCCGGTCTTGTTGGTAGAATCGGGTTGTCTATGGTTCTTGCTGTAAGGCCTGGTTTCTTTAACAATTTTTTACTGAAAAGTTTTCATACATATACTCAGTGTCCTCCCATCATGTTCCTTTTTCCCCTCCCCAATCCCTTCCACTGAACCCCCACTTCTTACTAACTAGCCCATCTTCTAGTTGATGATCTTGTGGAGGTCAATAGTCACCGAGAGGTCATGAAGTAACAGCCACTTCAGATTCAGAGCATAGTGTCCCAAAGCACTCTTCCCCATTCTTTCCATCCCCCTCTCCCACCCTGAGCCTCGGAGGGCATGATGCGGATATCTCATGGAGTGCTGAGCACTCAGCAGTCATTTATTCTCAGCACTTTGTCAAGTTTTGAGTTTCCCCAGAAGCCACCACCATTTATAAAAAAGGAGCTTCTTTGACCAAAGGTGAGAGCAGACACATAATATAAATATTTAGAGGAAAATTTAATGGGGATATGAAACTGAATGTGAGGATCACAAAAAATTTAGAAGCAGTAAAAGGTTTTGAATATGAATTGACCTAAGATAAATTCAGAATTAAATGTGTAATGATTTTGAGGTGCTTCTGCCAGTACTTGGTCATGCTGCATTGTGTGACCTGGCTCTGAACACACAGCATTAACTCTGCACCGTACATGCCATCAATGAAGGCAACACTAATGCTTCCTGAAACTCCTTGGCTCAGATTTGAAATACTGAATGTTAGTACAACATTTTTGTGGTGTGCACAGAATTTTCTGCACTTGTAGAAATACAATGGATTAATTATAGAAAACAAAGACTTTGAACGTTTTCCTACTGTCATTCTTCATCATGTAGTGTGTGTGTGTGTGTGTGTGTGTGTGTGTGTGTGTGTGTATGCAGATGCACACACCCAGAGGTGTGTAAAGGCCAGAGAAGAATGATGGTATCCATGTGTTTTCTTGAGAAGGAATTGCTATTTTTCCCTGTTAGATTGGCTGACCACCAAGTCCTACTAATTCTCTGGTCTCTGCATTCCACAGAATGGGAGCTACAGGTATGCATGGCCACATCCAACAAAGTCTTTAAATAATTTATATACTTGAGATCATGCAAAAAATTCTTAGATGAATAAAGGTCCCAGTGGAGAAAGTTTAAGAGGCTCTGGTGTCAAGGACTCTGCTGCATAAGACTGAAATTGCCTCACAGATCAGTGATCATATTTTCACTAAAACAATTTATCTCCATCTTGCATTTTTCAGTAGTTCTTTATGCCATCAAGTCCACTAAAATTTTCTTATGCAATGTCTAATCTGCCCTTCATTCAGTATCTCTAAATTTTGGCCAGAATAGTTTTCACCAATACATCTCTTTTGGTTTTATGTATATATGTATGGTTTTACCTGACATTTTTAACATTTGAAAAGCAGTAAAATACGTGCTATAATGCTCACAGAGAATTGGTGTTAATTGGTTACTCTTTTATTAAGTACAGATTTGTGTTCCCTGCAGATTTGTTTCCTACCTGCCTCCTCTTCTTCCTCATCATTTTTCTTTGACTTCTTTATCATTTCTTTCTTTTTCTTTCCTCCCTCCCTCCCTCTCTCCCTCACTTCCTTCCTTCCTTCTTTCTTTCACTTCTACTTTTTGAGACTGAGTCTCTTTGCAGGCTGGCAGGGCACTCACTAGGTAGCCCATGCTGGAAATCCTCCTACCTCAGCCTCTGGTGTATTGGGAGCAGGTGTGAGCTAGCACATCTGGCTCTGCCTGATGTGGGTGATCAGACATTCTGGATTCTCTCCAGATGGGTGCTATGTGGCATCTTTGCATTTCTCCAATCTTGAGCTTTAGGGTTTTTAAATTTTTATTTTGAACATGTGTTTGTATGTGTGCATGTATGTTCCTATGTATGTGGTGCACATGCATGTATGTATGTTAAGAACAAGCCATCCTTAAAGGAAGGAGTTTAGCTGCAGAGCCTAAATGTGCATGGAGGCCAGAAGTTGACATTGGGTATCTTCCTGGATCATTCTCTTTATTGTACAGAGGCTAGATCTCCCATCTGAGCCTTGAGCTCACTGATGATCTGGCTAGTTTTATTTTGTGCCAGACATCCCTTGTCTCTGTCAAACAGGGATTACAAACCCATTAGGCATTTCCATGGGTGCTGGGGTATGAACTGTGGTCCTACGCTTCCTGTGGCAAGCGCTTTATCCATTGAACCATCCTGTGGTCCTTGAGCATTGTTTGGGATGCAATCGAATTGCCTGTGAACAGTTTAATCTCTGTAGGTGTGTTTTCAAAGCCTTTTTCGGTGGTTCGGCAATGCACTTGGCCTAGGCCTAATTAAGTGTTCCCCAGTACTGAGATGAATAGGTTGTTCCTGGCCTATGTGCATGTGAATCCTCTTCCCTTCAGTCCTCTGTGATGTTGATCCTGGACACTGATCTTCTCAAGTGCCTAAACTCACCAATATTTTGCTAAATCCTTGTTGGGGGAGCATCTCTCTGGATCTGGTGAGCTCTCTCCCTGCTAGGTCCTCTCCTCTCAGGTCTTCTGCTTTGCAAACTCTAGCTGTCTTGGGTCTTGGATCTCCTTGGACTCTTAGCTCTGTCTCTTTAGCTCAAGTCATTCTTTGGCTTTGCCTGGACATTTCCTCTCTCAAAGCAGTGAGCCACAGCAGTCAGCTGGCTCCTAGCTTTTGTTAGCATCTCAGGAATCACTTTGGTTTGTAGCCTGATGCTCAAGGTCTTTCTTTAAATATGTATTGTTCATTTATTTGCAAGAGAGATAGAGATAGAGAGAGAGAATAAAGAGAGGGGAGGGAGAGGGAGAGAGAGAGAGAAAGCAAGAGCCTTTTGCCACTGTACACTGCAAGTACATGCATTGCTTTGTGCATCTGACTTTACGTGTCTACTGGGGAATTGAACCTGGGCCTTTAGGCTTTGGAAATATGTGCCTTTAACCATTGAACCATCTCTCCAGCACCCTTTAATGTCTTGAAAACTAATGGTTAATTTATTTGATCCAAGCTGGGTATAGTGACTTATGTCAATAATTCTAGTACTTGGGTGGCTGGGGCAGGAGGATCACCATGAGTTTGAGGCTACCCTGGTCAGCCTGATACCCTCTCAAAAACTCAAAAAATACTAAAACAAACAAACAAACAAACAAACAAAAAATACCCCAAATTAACCTAACCCAAAGCACAAAGCCAACAAAATAAAACACAAAAAAGACAAAAAATAAACAGAATAGACATATATATATATGCAGATATATATTTGTTGTTTTTCTTGTCACTTCAGCCAGCAGAGTGAGTGTATTCCCAATTATTTCACCTTCACTGGAGGAGGAGGTTTCAAAGTAATGCTGTATAATAAAAAGTGTGCCAGTGGAGAAGAGGTCATAATCCTGGCGGTGCTGGCATGATAGAAATGCTGTTAAATTATGGCTATAACATAATATATTTGCTGGGTAAACTGTCTGATAAATAGTAAATTTACCTGGTTACAGTTTGAAAAAAACACACACTTTAGAATTTGTGACTTTAATTCTAGGTGAGTAACTTACTGAGTGCCTGTCTTTGAATAAGCTTGTCTTTATAAGCCCCGGGAATATAAGCACCTAACATACAATTTCAGGATTTGATGAGATGAGGCATGAAAACTGCCTGCCACAGTGCTTGGCCTGCAGTAGTAACCTCTAAATAAAAGCTTATTTTCAAACCAGGCGTGGTGGTGCACGCCTTTAATCCCAGCACTAAGGAGGCAGAGGCAGGCGGATTACCATGAGTTTGAGGCCACCCTGAGACTACATAGTGAATTCCAGGTCAGCCTGGGCTAGAGTGAGATCCTATCCCCCCCACAAAGAAAAGACTGATTTCATGTCTATCAGCCTCTCTTCTTTCCCAATCTCCCTATCTTACAAAATAATTGTGAATATTTTCTATTATGGCTTTATGTAATCTTCAGAGAAGAGCAAAAGGTCTCATTATAACTTTCTTCAGGACATGGGACAGAGTTTTTGTCCTTTCTTCCTTCTTCACACATCAAACACTCACTATATAAAAGGGAATATGCTGCAAAGTATGGAATAAAAATATGCATGGTTGGGCCTTAGCTCTCCAAGGGTTCACAGACCCAGTGAGATGGGCTGGCAGCCCACCTAGAAACACTATGTGTGTTTGCAAAAGAGAAAGTTGGTGGCTTTCTGGCTGACAGATAAAAGCCTTGTGTCTGTCTCCAGTGTGTCTTCAGCTTCTTTTGTTGTTTACTTCTCCAGGATCTGATTTATTTCCAGGCTCAGGCTCTGATCCCACTGACCCTGTCGCTACAGAAACCATTTGATTCCTCGTACTTAGTGTGTTCAAAAGTCACTTTGTGGCAGACCGTATCCTTAATGAGCTGACAAAGCTGGGCCAGAGTTCCCCGAGTCAAGGCACCTCATCTGGGGGACTCATTGCCTCTGGACACGAACTGATTACGCACGGCGCTGACTTTAGGGAAAGATGAAAGGCGCCGTTCTGTGAGCCTTCCTCGATCTTGACACCCAAGGCCTGCCTGCATGGCATTCTTATCAAGCGCCTACTAACTCATCAACAACTGATCAATAGGAAGCTGGCCGAGAAGAAAGAAGGGCAGGCATGATTCTTCTTCAGGCAAGGAATTAAAGCCAGCATAAAGGAGGGTAATCTTACAGAGGAAAAGCACAGGACAGAATGAGGAGACAGTGCTTTCAATCTGATCTTTAATGGAAAATGGCATCAGGCATTACTTTGGAGTTTTTAAATTCACTATGTGTGGAAGAATTAAATACTGTAGAGCTAAGTATATATATATATATATATATATATATATATACAAAAGCTTGATAAAGATTTGTTATTTCAAAATGTTTTATTATTTTTTAAATATTATTTATTTATTTGCAAGCATAGATAGAGGAGAGAGAGAAAGAGAGAGAGAGAGAGAGAGAGAGAGAGAGAGAGAGAGAGAGAGAGCAAGCGAGAATGGGCACAGCGGGGTCTACTCCAGATGCATGCACCACCCTGTGCACCTGGATTTACATGGGTCTTGGGGACTTGAACCCAGGTCATTAAGCTTTGTAGGCATGTGCCTTAACCACTGATCCATCTCT
Source organism: Zapus hudsonius (assembly GCA_004024765.1). NCBI lineage: Eukaryota > Metazoa > Chordata > Mammalia > Rodentia > Dipodidae > Zapus > Zapus hudsonius. The sequence continues at coordinate 34,735 of PVHP010009691.1, forward strand.
CCAGCCCCTGTTTTATATTTTTTGAGGTGTAATTTTTTTCTGGAAGGCAGGGTCTTATTCTAGCTCAGGCTGACCTAGAACTCACTTTGAAGCCCCAGATTGGCCTCCAACTCACAGCAACCCTCCTACCTCAGCCTCCCAGGTGCTGGATTAAAGTTGTATGACATCTTGCCAAGTTTGAGGTGAAGTTTTAAATTTATTTTAACTAGACAAAATGTGATTTTTTTCAGACTTTTGGGCAGTAAATGTTTCTTTCTATACTAGTTCAATAGAAATGAGGGAAAGAGTTTAGAAATCAGAGGAAGTTGTCACATATGGCCACAGAGATTGACTATCACCATGGCCACCTGTGTGGGGTGATTCCCGTTGCAGTTAAGGCCCTTGTGGTCTTCCACCCTATCAGAGGAAATTACCCCACTGGTTGGTGACCCAGGGTTCACTGAAATCTTCCAGAATGGACACCTGTGACAATTTGACCCTCCATATCTCTGAAGTATAATTGGGATTATAACTTCCTGGAGAGCAAGAAGCTGTATGGTACATACATGTTGAATCTCCAGACATTGGAGCCCAGCTACTTCCTAGAGGCCGTTTTGATGATGGTTAGGTACATGGCTTTGAGGTCAGACTCCTGTTCCACCAATAATGCCTCTCACTTAAGTAATCAATTCCCCAGTCTTTCAGTTTCAGCTTCCTTTCACGCATCATTCCCTCGATGTAAATAAGGATTCCATGAGGTCATTCAAATCAAGACTTGACACAGTCCTGAGGAGATACTCATACAGCCCAGACCAGAAAGACACAGCTAGGGCAGAGCAGAGGATGAAGAATAATAACTCAATCGTGCCACAGATGAGGAAACTATGGTTCGATGAGTTTAGGGAGCTTGCAAGGACCAGCCCTGGATGTTATGGTACTAGTCCCCTTCACAAGGGGCTGCTGGGTATATAGAAAGGTAATAGTTTGGCCAGTAGGGCAAATTCAAAGTTGCAATATAGAGATTGTTTCACCTTCTAAATGTTCTAGACCAAATAGTATGTCTCATATTTAAACTAGGGTGTGGGAATGAGCTAGAAGAATGAAGTATGGGAAAGAACTGTGGGAATATTTCTTAGGGACCTGTGATGGTTAGGTTTTGTTGTCAACTTGACCTTTAAAGTAATCTTGGGTGGGTCTCTGAGGATGTTTACAGGAAGGCAGCCTCTCAGTAGGGGGCAAGATGTAAGGGAGCTCAAAGGGTCTAGAAGTAAACATCCTTTCCTGTGTGGGCAGGGCAGGAAGGAAATTCCAGAGACTCAGAAAGCCATTAAGTCTGGGGAAGGGTTGCAAGACCCCACCCTAAACCTATATAAAGGGGAAGAAATTCTCTTTGGCCTCCCTGCCTGTTTCCTGTTCTATGTATGTGGTGTTGGTGATGGGTTTCTCTCTGCTCAGACCTGTGAAAGAGGGTCAGCCTATTTCACTGTTACAGAACTTCCCCTCAATCTGTAGTTTCAATAAACACTTTTCCTCCCCCAAACTGTGCTGATTTGGAGATCCATCCCAGCGGCGTGTGGCTGACTGCGACAGGACCTAATAAATAACTTTTCTGAGACTTGTTGTGAGATGCTAAATTCCTTCTATTTGTCTTAAAGTTAATTTTACAACTGTGTAATTCACCCACCCACTTGTAGCAATATGATTATGCCTTGGTGTACCTTTGGCCTGCACAGAACAGATGATTGGTGTTGATAAGCAATGTTTAGAGATGCTGACTGATGTTAAGCTAGGCTCTCTATCCAATTTCCTCAGTGGCCTGGTTGGACACCCACACACACCAGGATCTCTTACTGCAGAAGATGCAGCATACAATGCTTAGACACCAAGAACTACCATTTTATGTTACAGCTGACATTCATTTTTCAAACAGGATAGGCCTTCTCACAGTAGCCTTATCTGGTCTGTCCAGCATTGGCTTGTACAAGGGACAGATCCTGACTCTTTAGTCTTCATAGAAAATAGCCACAAGGCTATTACTTACGGCTTTGAAAAGGAGAAGTCATTTCCCATTGAATCAGATACTGTATTAGATGACTCACATGCTCCATTTACCATTACAACATCCTGGAGAGATGAAATTTGTTACCTGCATTTTATTACTGTTTCCCAGGGCACACTTTTTTTTTTTTTAATACTCACTATAGCACAGGAACCTATGGATTCTTCAGAGATTCTTCTCTGAGGGTTTGACATTGCCTTGCTCCTGACAAGCAAACCAACAAACAGTTCATTTCATCTAGTTCAAAGTTCGACTCAAAATTTATTATTGAGGTGTTACTTTATGCCTAGGCCCTCTGGTAGAGTTAACAGCCCTTTCAAAACTTATAGTTTTAATGTCTTTATATTTTAGATTGTGCTACTTTTAAAGATGGTTATAATTTACATTATCCAAAGGCATTCCCTGGCATATCTATGAGATTCAATAGCTATTCTGTGAAGGTGGAAGACGAGATCACTGGCACCAAGTAAATGGTAGGAAAAAGATCAAGAGAGGGCTCACATCTTAACCGGACACCACAGTAAAGACAACATCAAATCCAGTGATATTCTTGTAGCACTGTGAAGTAATTCAGCCCCAGAGCATGGGTGGCTAAATTCAGCCAGCAGGCTAGATTCAGCCCACGAGGATATTTTGTCCACACTTGGCTCCCACTGTGAACAGACCATAATAACTCTCATCTGTGGGTGGCTGCTGACTTCCAGCCCCTGCTGGCACTCAGAGCTGATGCCAGCAAGCTGCAGAGAGGTGGCAGGCAGTGTCCAGCTGGCCTCGGAGCCCCTTTGGCTGTCATTTCCTGGGTCTTGGTAATTCAGTCTTTCCCTGGACCCTTGGGTTTCACAGAGCAAGGAGAGTAGCCGATGCCTCCCTCGGAGGATGAGGATGGCCCCTTGCAGCACCTGTGCTCAGAATGGCCCTGCCTCTCCTGTCTGTGGGCCACAGGGCTTCACTGGGGCTCTGTGCCCTTGGGAGAACCAGCTGCTCTCCTTTCCAGCACATGGTGCCAGTCACTCACTGGAGCCCCAGTGCTGCCTTGGAGCTGAATGGGGCCGCTTGGCTCTTCTTCCATTGCGAGCTATGGTCTTGGCTCCTGGACTCTTCCCTCTCTGCTGGAGTAGTCATGAAAGCTGGAGAAGCTGGTCCTGGACAAGGACAAGGGAGAGCTGAACAAACACCATCTTGCACTCAGAAGCAGAGCTCTCCCGACAGCAAAGCTCAGACCCTGGCCTCTTGTCTTCTTCGCCTCAAGTCTCTCCCAAAGAACTCATAGTCCTTCGTGTGAACAGGCCACACTGCCAACTTGCCAGACAGACACACTATTGGAACATTAGTAGTGGGCACAACTTAGGTCACAAGAGGAACCTTATATGCTAGCTATTAATGGAACAGCAAATTCACCCTTTATTGGCCTGGAGGTGATTCATTGTAAATAAGCATCAATTTTAGACTTGGCAACAATCGGGAGATGATCGTTGGGAAATCTCAAGACCGTCTGAAAATGACAAGATATGAAATGTGAGTAGAATAAAAGGGTGGTGGATGGGATGTAAAATATCAAGGGATAGTAATTTTAAACCATTTTAGGCTTACTAGGACATTCCGTTTTTGCAAAACAGTTACAACATGCTGTGTGTATTTTGCATATAAATGTAACTTTCAACTTAGAAATCTTGGTGTGGAGGATAAAAACAAACAAACAAACAAACAAACAAACAAACAAACAAACCACCACAAAAACCCAACAACCCTCACTGTGACACACTTGGAAAGAAAACCAGTTGTAATAGAGAATGCAGAAGCCTCCTGGCCTAATTGTATCAGTCTCTTAACTCTCACTCTCAAGGTTATCAGCCTTCAGTGAAGATAAACACTACTAAAAGCTTGTCAGCCCTTTCTGAGACAGGAAAAAGGATTTGTTTCCCTGCCTGTCTCAAGGAGATAGATGCTGGCATCAGTGTCCTTCCACAGAGCCTAAACAAGATGAAGTGGCAGCTTGTTGATGGAGTATATTCAGAGGTGACAAGCAGCCTTGCGGACAGCCCTGTTTTCTTCATTATTCTGCAAACAAGACGTCAGAGAGTTCTTACAACAGGAAAAAGGAAAAGAAAAAGAAAAAAGGGCCCTGCCAAGGTTAGAAGTTAGGCATGCATTGTGTCTCAGAGAGAACCTGCCAGCAGACAAGGACGTTTTTCTTCTGCCTGAAGGACAGACACTGTCTTAAAAACGGGAAAAAGAGAAAGTAAAAAAGAATGAAAGCAGAAAGTCGAAATGTCTTCATCATTTAAAGTAGAAAATATAGGCTTTAGATGTAATTTTTTAAAGGTTAGTATCCAATTTCTTCTATAAGACATGTTACAATTCCCTGATCAGAGAGTGAACTGGGCAGGTCTTTGAACACTAGTGATGTGAAGGTTTTAAAATACCATCTCCAACTGCTGCTTTTAAGAGCTCTGGCAGTGGAGAGCCTGAGTATTAATTAACTGGCTTGAGTAGCAGGTAGAGAGAGCAGGCAGAAACAAGCCTAGTACTTTAGATTAGCTTCCCCTCTCACTCCATGCTGTTCAACACCCTCTGTCTTGCACACAATAGAACTCCTGTGCTGGGGTGCTGGAGGGAGTCAGCAAGGGACTGCCTGCCATTTTCCCTTCAGCACAGGCTCCCCCTCCTGGCTGGCATTCTGTGCAGAAGAACATGGCCACCATGTGGAATCCTGAAGGTGCCCAGAGTGTTCTATGGAGAAGCAGCTGGAAACTATCTCTACTCTGCTCCTCCTTTTTGTCCTAAACACAGAATGCTCAATCAACGCTTAAGTTTTTACTGTAATGTTTTTGGCAGAATCTCAGCCTTTCTTTCACTGCCCTTCCCGGGCATGGCTCCATGGCCTCTGGTATCCCAACACCAGACAGTTGGCAGGATTGAGTGTGGAATGATTGATGCTTCAGTGACTTTTATTATTTCCAGTGGGATCAAAAGGAATCATGGGGCTGTAGCTGGACATCTTTAAAAAAAATAAGAATTCTTTTGAGGAAAGGTGGATCTCTAAGGGAGTCAAGGATCTTGATAAGAAGCACGTTTTGATGGCCACTGTTGATAAGGAAAAACATCCTCACTATTCTCTTTACTCCTTGGGCTCGCCTATTTGTTATGTAATTCTGGGCAAACTACCTTGGGTTCACCTCTTATTTGCTGTGTGATTCTGGGCAAGCTACCTAATCCCTCAAAAAACCGCTTTCCTCATTTAGGATATGCAGATAATAAGAGCAGTCACCTTAAGGGTCTGTTTTAAATAAAAAGAGGAATATCACAAACGACCCCTAAAATAGCTCTGACTCAGTAAGCATTGTTGCCATTATTCCCCACCATTCAGTCCATGGGAAGCAATAGTTAAGGAAAAAAGCATGGAAAAGGTTAGGGTTTGCAGGAAAAATGTGTAAATTGCATAGATTACAGAATTTACAGAAGTTTTTTTCTGTTGTTGCCAACATCATGAAACATTTGGGTAATTAGGAACGATAGAAAGCAAAACTATGGAAGGAAAAGAATTAATGGTTCAGAAACAATTTAGCTTTCTTTCTTTTTCTTTTCTTCTTTTTTCTTTTCTTTTGAGGTAGGGTTTCCCTCTATCCCAGGCTGACCTAGAATTCACTATATAGTCTCAGGGTGGCCTCGAACTCAATTATGGTGATCCTCCTATCTCTGCCTCCCAGGCACTAGGATTAAAGACTTGTGCCACCACTCCCAGCTCAGAACTTTAAAAAAAATAATTTTTAAGAACCACCACTACCACCCATCACCACCCTAAAGTTAACCAAAGGCAATAATAATAATAATAATAATAATAATAATAATTTTATTGGGAACTTCAAGATAGAATCAAGCATACTGTAAATTGGTCATATTCCCATCAGGGTGTTCTCTTTTTTCCCTCTCCCCAGCTCTCATTCCACTGAGGGCCCTCGTCAGCTGGGGTCATCATGTTCATTGTGGGGTCAGGCATGCACCAGTTGGTCCCTGGGAGGGGTGTAGGGACAAGGCCTCAGAGTACTCCTTCTGCCTTGTGGCTCTTACAATCTTTCCACCCATTCGTCCATGTTCCCTGAGCCTTGGGGCATTGATTTCTCAGCAGCCTCTGATCTGCTTTGATGAGTTTTGAGTCTCTTCAGTGTCTACTGCCAGTTACCTGGAGGAGGTTCTCTGGCTGGCTGTGAGAGCCGTGTTCATATTTAATTTGTCACTTCCTCTGAAGTGTTTCCTGGGCCCTGGCAGGTATGATAGAGATTATGCCCTTGGCTTTCTCTTTCTGCCACTTTGATGGATCGTGGGTCTCTCTGGCATTCACCACTATCTGAAACCTGAACTGCCTAGTCTGCCTTGCTCATGGCTGTGGGGCATGGGCAGCCAGTCTGTAGGAGTGTCTGAGCTAGGCACAGGGGGAGCGGGACCAGAGCCAGGCAGACTTCATCCTCTCTCAGAACCCTCAGAGTATAAAAGTAAGAAAACAAATGACCCAAATTCAAGAGTCGGCAAACATTTGGGTAGACAGTTCTTCAGATGCCTGTGAGTCAGCACGGAAATACAAATGTAATAGGTGAAGTAGCATCACACACCAGCTAGAAAAGCATAATAGAAAGATGTAGTAAACATGGCGTGAGTGATGTCGAGGAACTTGGAATTTCATACAAGGAAAGAACAGGAAATGGATGTTGCAAAGAAATATGGCAGTTCATTCTAAGTTGAAAATACACCTTCTAGAATCTTCCTAAGAGAAACAGAAACACAAATCACAGAATGATAATGTTTATAGCTGTGTTGTTCAAAGTAGTCAAATAAAAACTAGGGGGAAAATCTGCTTTGCTGAATGAATATTCAGGAATAAAAGGTAGATTAGTGATAATAGGCAAGAAAATAGATGAATCTCTAAAACATTAAGCAGAATGAACTAAGCCAGACACAGCAACTGCAAGGTTAAGATTCCATTCATGGAAAGTTCTGGCAAAGGCCAACCCATATATACAAACAAAAGATTAGCAGTTGTATCAGTATGGGGTTGGGAGTCGGGATTGATGGCAAATTGGAAAGTGGGAACTTTGGGGTGATGGAAATGTTATAAAACCACACTGGTAATGAATGCACGAATGTGTGCATCTGTTATAACTCTGAATTGGGTTTATGAAAGAGATGAATCTCTGGCTACAGAGATGGCTCAGTGATTAAGACACTCGCTTGCAATGCCTGACAGCCCAGGTTTGATTCCCTAGTACCCATGCAAAGCCAGATGCACAAAGTGGTGCATGCATCTGGAGTTTGCAGTAGCATGAGGCCCTGGCATGCCCATCCTCTCTCCTTGTCTTTCTCCCTGTCTTTCTCTTTGTGTTTGCAAATAAATAAATAAACAAAAAATTATTATTTTTCTAAAAAGAGAAGAATCTTATGGTATTTAATACCTGAGTAAAGCGACTGAAATATATTTAAACTGGGGGCATGGCAATCACTGGTTGATACTTGCTTTTAAGTGTCCTTTCATTATTTTGGTAAGTCTTTACTTCATTACCAAAAGCCAGCTGATAAATAGTTCATACTTTCTGTTGTGAGAGAAGGAAAATCATTCTACTAACTTCTGAAGAAATGAAAGCAACAATCCGCTGTCAGCAGTATTTTGAGACACATCCAGAAATCCAGCCTCCATCAGGAAGTGCGAGGTCTCACTGGTTATGTTGGTGGACCTCAGGGCCTGGAACCTTTCTGGACCCAATTCTTGTCCCTAGGTCAAGAGAAAATCCATGCTTCTTATGGTAACTTTCACCAGAAACTGACCAACTTTTGATTTTCTTTCTATAGGACCATGTTGAATCCTTCACCAATATTATCTGAGTACTTATGAAATGAAGAGTGGAGACATTCTGGATCTATAATATTGTTTCAGTCAGCTTCACATTGCTGGACAAACACTAAACCAAAAATGGCTTATAAAAAGAAAGAGTTTATTTTAGGCTTACAAATTTCAGGGGAATACCATCAATGGTGGAAGAAGCTGGCTCATTTCTATAGATCCAAGCAATGAAACACCATCAAACATCCAGAAAACACCAAACCCGAACAGCCAGAGCCCCAAAGTGCTCTGAAAGCCCACAGTGATACTTCTTACTGGAGACTCAAGATTCAAGCCCGAGTCTATGGCCATACATTGAAGCCACTACAAATGTAAAAAAAAGGAAGTATGAGAACACTAGGAAACCAAAGGTTTGCACTAGACTGGACAGTGCTTGTTTTCAGCTACTTAACATCCATTCCAATTTTTGGCTTTATCAAATTAAATTTTTTTTGAGGATTAGCTTCTCTCCATTTTGAAAAATGGCGGTGTGTAGGGCGCATATGATTGGAGTTAGCTTGATCATGCCCCTCAGCTCTGACTCCTCTCCTCAGCATGTCCGTCAATTATGTGAACTCCTGCAAAGACTTCCAAGAAAGTCTTTTTGCCCAGACCAGACAGGTTTGTAAAATAACAACAAACCTTATTCAAACAAAATAGTGAATCTCTCTTCAAAATATGAACAAAAAGAAAATCGACGATTGATGACTTGAAGACAAGAAATTCCGCCTTGATTTCTGGTTCTCTGCCTCATTGTGCCTGTCACTCATGAGCATATGTGAGAATGTGTGTGTGTGTGTGTGTGCATTTATCGTAGGTCAGGAGTGTGAACCTGAAAGATAGCATGAGAACTGATGTGAGTGTGTCAGCAGGCAGTGTAAACCTTTACACGATGTATATATTGTGAGTGCAGAAATATAGCTCCTAAGAACATAGTTTATAGTAGAGCTTTGGAGCAGAATAAAAATCCTTCTTTGCAGAAAGAAATGTTAGGCATTGAGTCTCGATTTAAATAGAAAATCAATTTAATGGAGGCAAGCCGACCTTAAAGAACTCTTCTTTGATGCTCTACTTTGTTAATTGTTTTCCTTCCTTGATAAAGAAAGTTGCTATAAGCAGACCTAAAGGGAACACCTCGCTTGTCACAGATGAGCTGGCAAGAACCTTTGAAGGAAGATTAAAAGTTGGTTCTGCTCAGTGTACTAACTGGCAGATTCCAGGGATGTGTTTCCTAGTTAGTGGACAAAAGAAAGGCACTTGCTGTTCTCTTATTGTTGTATCAGCCCAGGAGGAAGTCAGCCTTTTGTTGTCAGCATCATGAACATCTGGGAAATTAGGAAATGATAGAAAGGAAAACTGCCGAAGAATGGTTCAGAAACAATTTAGCATTCTTTTTCTTCTTTCCTCCTCCTCCTCCTCCTCCTCCTCCTCCTCCTTCTCCTCCTCTTCTTCCTCTTCCTCCTCTTCTTCTTTTTCTTCTTCTTCTTCTTCTTCTTCTTCTTCTTCTTCTTCTTCTTCTTCTTCTTCTTCTTCTTCTTCTTCTTCTTCTGCTGCTGCTGCTGCTGTTTTCTTTTTTGAGTTATGGTCTGACATCTGACTGGAATTCACTATGTAGTCTCACGATGGCCTTGAACTCACAGGATCCTCCTACCTCTGCCTCCCAAATGCTGGGATTAAAGGTGTGTGCCACTACGTCTTGTTTAGCTTTCTTTAGTTATAACAAAAGTTAAAATTAATTTAGGCAAAGCTCTTGGTCTTACCGTCTATTAAATTTTGGAGTATTCATCTTTCGAATCATTCTTTTAATTTACTCTCTCCTTTTTAAAAAGTTCAAGATGAAAGATTTAAAAAAAAAGGTGACTGATCATTTTTAACTCTGAAAATCATTAATTCTTTTTGAGGTTTTTGCTTCTGTAGATCTAAGCAGAGAGACACCATCAAACCATGGTTTGTATGTCTGCAGTCTATCATCTCTGCTTCTCTCTAAGCAGGCATAGAGTTACTTGCCAGTTTTCTTCCTACCAGATGAGACGAGTTGGAAGGGGTCGGGCTGGTGATGCTTGGAGACTCAGGGACTCTGTTTATTAAGCTCATCGTAAAACCATGACCATAGTTTCACGTGATATTCATTAATCATGAAGCCGTTTTTATTTCTAGGATTTCATGAGCAGTAGATTTACATTTGGAGCTGCAAGGACAGTGAAATCTTGCCTTCAGAATATTAATTTCATTTTAGACCATTGCCGTTAGTTATCCCAGTATTTGAAAATGTCTAGCATATTATTATTTAAAGATACTTAAAATATATCTGGATAACTTTAAGTATAATGGCATGGTGTCAATAAATTATATTTTTCTGGACTCATATTTTAATTATTAAGAAGAATCATGTAATATTACAGTGGAGAAGTGAAAATAATTCTCAAATGTGTTCCGTGATGGGGGAGCACAGTGCCTACATGAGTACTGCCATCAGTCTTAAGCCAAGAGCTGCGACGCTGTGCCGTGCCAAATCCCTGGCCTGAAATCCAATTCTATCAAGTGCGCCCATGTAACCACCTGTCACTCTGAGTAACAAGTAGAGACAATGCCCACTTTCCATGGGAGAGTCTAGAGAAGCTGCAAGGACAGAGCAGGCAGTCTGATGTATATAAAACAAAGAGAATAAAATTCCTCCTCTTTTTCATCCCCACCTTGCCCATCCCTCCCACATCATTATTCCTCCCTAGGTCAAGGCAGTGAGGAAGACAGCTCTGGGCTCAATGTGCTAGCTTACTTGTTCAGTCTCACGCCATCTCCTTTACTTTTTATTTTTTATTTTTTATTTTTTTGGTTTTTCAAGATAGGATCTCACTCTAGCCCAGGCTGACCTGGAATTCACTATGTAGTCTCAGGCTGGCCTCGAACTCACGGCAATCCTCCTACCTCTGCCTCCTGAGTGCTGGGATTAAAGGCGTGAATCACCACACTGGGCTAATTTGTTTTTAAGTTAGCATTCAAAGTATGGCATTTGCATATATAGGTATCATCATCCTCTGTTCTCATTCACCCTCCACCCGGACCTTATGGCTGGTCTACTTCCCTCGGCTTTTTAATCACTTGTATTGTTATTTTGTCTATTTCCTCCCTCCTTGAAGACCTCTTTTTCTGTCTCATGACCCCCACCCCACAATCCATACACATATACCTAATTTTAAACCTAGGTTCTGTATATTAGAGAAAACATTTGGGATCTGTCTTCCCGAGTCTCTTATTTCTCCTTAATATAGTGACTTCCAATTCTATCTATTTTCCTGCAAATGTCATGGTTTTATTTTTATTTATGGTTTCATAAAATTCCATTATACTCTTCATTTTCTTGCTTCCTTCATCTGTTGATTGACATCTAGGCTGGTTCCAATTCCTGGCTATTGCGAATAGTGCCGTAATAAACATGGATTTCACTGAAGATTTTAAGTTAACAATGAATGGCTTTTTAAAATACACTTTAAAATTATTTATTTATTTATTTACTTAAGAGAAGGTGAGACAGAGAAAAAGAGACAGAGAGAGTGAATGTGGGTGCCCCAGGGCTCCCTGCCACTGCCAATGAACTCTAGATACATGCAGCACTTTGTGCATCTGGCTTTACCCAGACTGTCAGGCTTTGCAACAAAGCACCTATAACCTCTGAGCCATTTCTCCAGCCCAACAATGAATGGAATGGAGTAGATCTCTTGTTAAGGCTACCTTCACCTTTATAATGACATTAAAAAGATGTTGCTTCCTCCTGGATCTCAACAGGAAAGAAAGAAACCTCAGCAATGCTTCAAAGAAAAGCTTTGTCTAGTTTTATCAATTTCAGTTACTTTCATCTTCTTTGACAGCCCAAGGTTTCAGAAAGGGAAACATCAAGTGGATAATTTCCTATATGATATTAAAAGACACTGGAGAAGTTGATAGCATAAAACAGGTCGCAAGATAATGAGACAAACGAAAATGGGAAAACACTGTAAGGAGGAGAAAGGGGTAGGCCGTAATTTACATGCTGTTTTCACCTGACAGACACTGGATTCAAAGATGAATCCTCTACTAGGGGGTGGGAATGCTTTTGTGTTCAGCATGAATTTATTTTGATAGACAAGACCAGAGGAAAGATACTATTGTTATTGAATCATATGGGAGGATGAGACATGTTTTCAATTTCTCTATTTCTTTTTGGAATATTGCATATCTGATTTCACATAACAACTTGAGACTTTTTTTTATTGTCCATAATGAGTTACATTATTTAGTGGGCAAACAATGAGTTGTTATTCCCAATTCTCCGCTGCCCTCCCCTCTCCCCTCCCCAATCAGCTGGATAACCTCCTCCATGGGTCGTCTGGATCAGTCCTTGTGACAGGGGACCATGGATAGCCTAGTATTCAGCCAGGTTCTCCTGGCCCTAGTATGTTGTTACTGAGGGGTGCCATGCCTCTGGATAGTCTCCCCCACCACACCTCTCACAATCTTTCTGCCCCCTCTTCCGCTCAGTTCCCTGAGTCATGGTGGATGAGTATTAAGACTGCTTTAATGTTGTGAGTTTAGGGGTCTTTCTGTCGAAAATCGTTGGTTTCTGTCTCACTGGCTTATCTTGTGTTGATTGAATGGCTGTGGCTGTGGGTCCCTTGTTCATCCCGTCATTCTCTGTGGGATTCCATATGGATCCTCCACGATATGACAGTGGTGGCTCCTCTCTTGCCAGGATCTCAGGTATTGGCCTATGGTTGGTTGGTAGGGTTAGATGGGCCCCAGCTCTCTCGCTGCATCCTGAAAAATACAAACACAATCTGCATCGGAGAGTGAGATCAGTGTAGGTTAACAAATATACTCAATTCTGGATTACCTAGATTCTATTTTTAGTAGCCTCCCCGTCAATCGCTCCCATAGTGCATCTTGTCTTGGGAGCCCAAGAGTATGGGATCTGGTGCCTATCGCCCTGAATCCCAAGTTCCAGACAAGGGCTCCCCCTCACTAAGTGAAAAATTTGGCCAAATTTGAAAGCTGTTGATTGTCTCCCCCAGGCCCAGGCTCCTCCATTGCACAAGTGCTCCTTTCTTGGTTCTCTGTTCTCTCCCAGTAGGAGGTGTGGTCAGCCTACTCGTGGCCACATATTGTGTTTCATGTCAGTGGTCTCTGTTTACTCCAGCTGTCATTGATCAGTTTCCTCTGGGAGCCTGTGCAGTGCCTTCCAGCACTACACTAACTGCCTTCTGGGGGCTGGATACCGTTCTGGACCTTGAATGGTCTCTTGATGCTGATCGGTGGCATTCTGTGGTTTCCTCAGCAACAGGGTTTTGCTTCAGGCCTGGGGAGGGCACTCAAGAGCTTTCACAGAATTTTGTCTTGTTGGAATCTCATGAGTCGCTTTGGTCAACAGCTCAGTGAGGGAAGGAACCGGTGGTTGTAACCAGGGGTTGTCAGGCTGATCTAATTGTTCACAGGCTTAGACTCTCTCCCTTACCACTCATGGCCCCTTTTGCCAGTCTACGCTCACTACTTTCTCAATAGGTTATAGTATGCTCATGAGGATTTTATGTTTTTGAACCTAATATGGTTTACCCTCATGCTTAAGCCATTCCCCTCCCCCCATCCCTTACCCTTCATTCATAACTTCTCACTTCTTTCTACTAGTCTGCGTAGAGTTTACGGTTATCCTGGTTAAGAACCACATATGAGGGAGAATATGCGGCATTCGATTCTCTGTTCTTTTGAGAGTTCACTTAGTAAGATCTGCTCGAAGTCAGACCATTTTTTCCTAAATTTGATATTTCATTTTTCCTTTCAGCTGAGTAAAATTCCATCATGTAAATATACCACAGTTTCTCTGTCCATTCCTCCATGGATGGGCATTTGGGTTGATTCCAATTCTTGGCTATTATGAATTGAGCTGCTATAAATATAGTTGTACAAATGTTTCTGGGTCGAGATGTGACATCTTGTGGATAGATGCCTAGTAGAGGGATAGCTGGGTCCTTTGGAAGGTCTATGTCCATTCTGTTCAGAAGTCTTCATACTGCTTTCCATAGCTGTTGAACAAGTTTGCAATCCCACCAGCAGTGAATGAGGGTTCCTTTTTCCCACCTCCTCGCCAGCAATGATTGTTGTTGGTTTTCTTTATGATTGCCATTCTGACTGGAGTAAGGTGGTACCTCATTGTGGTTTTACACACTTGAGACTTTTAATTATTTTTTCTTCCACTTTTGGAACTCACCTTTCTCGCCTCATTCCAAATCTTTTCTTATGAAGTGTGTCTTCATTTTTGGAATAAAATAAGATTTATCTGACATAACTTTAACTTAATGTTTAGCTTTTCTTGGTACAATGTTTCACATTCAAAGATGTTTGGGAGAACATTCCAAGTGGGAGTTTATTCCAAGTTGCGAAGAGTTTATTCTTCCTGTGTTCCCTCCTACTCTAACACCTTTCTCTTTGACTTGATTGTTAATGCCTAAAGTTTGATTGCCAATGTCATGGATGTTCTTTGTTACTACAATGCAGACTCTCCTGGAAGAATGAGTCCCTCACACTTGGCTATGAATGGGGTTCCTAGGCAGGATTGTTTCTGGAGTCTCCCTCTGCAGCTCAGGCTGCCTTGGATTTCCAGAGTGCCAGAATTACTAGTGTGTGACCCCAGCTCAGGGGCTTTTAGAAAATTTTTGTTTAATTAATTTATTTATTTGAGAAAGTGACATTTGCTACTGCAAATGAACTTCAGACACATGCGCCACGTTGTGCATCTGGCTTTACGTGGGTCCTGTAAATACCATAATAGCTAAGCCATCTCTCCAGCCCCTAGAGGCTAGCTTTTGCTCATGTTCTATAGATTAACAACAACAGAGTATGGTTGGGTATGAGGATCTGTGGTAGAGTATCTGTTTAGTATGTACAAAGCCCTGAATTTGATCTCCAGTCCTGCAAAAACAGGTCAGAAACAAACAAACAAAACCACTAAAACAAAAACCTGAGAAACACATCCAAAACAGAAAAGCTAGAAAGTTCTGGCAATGGGTAAAAATGCTATTACCATGGCTCCTGAAAACATGGTCTGATCTTCCACTGGTCAACTGT